>JAHQZX020003209.1:0-38275 GCA_019804575.2 Pseudotulostoma volvatum | reverse complement strand
GGTACTTGCACGCTGTCATGAACCCCGGAGAGGCAGACAAACCTTGGGGACCTCAATCAATGGTCTTCCGCTGCCACACACAGCCAGTTGGAGATGGAAATTTAGGGCTTCCAGAGTGGAATGGTCGCCGGGCAGTCTTCGGAGGGGCAGGGAAGAAGTTAGATACCTTTCTGTCTACACAACTAAATGAGAAACAGAAAGCCAAAGCCAATGAATAAACCTTTCTATAGATCTCGCCAAGCGCTTTCTATTGATATAAATATTATTTAATTTTGATTACTTTTAGTGAAGTTATGGTTGTTAGAAAATCTGGTTCTTCTTGGCTCGCTGAGCGGGGAGGCTCGCTGACCGGTGACCCACGTTATGGCAATTCATGCGCGGACTGGACTACAACCGACATCTTGCTGCTATACAGCTAAATCCCAACTAGCGTATAGCGTATTCCGTATTCTTGATTCTCTCCGCGATCATCTACTTATTTCTTTCTCGGGACAGCAAAAACCTTTCCTTTGCAATAAATACGCTATGCGATCGGCTTCGATCCGAAGGGAAGGTTGTGCTCCGCGTGGCGTCGACTGGCATCGTTTGGCATCGCTGCCCAGCTTTGGCTGGGTGGGCGCGTAGCCAAGCGTTTCAAAATACGCATCCCGATCAGCACGAACTTGACCTGTAGAATCTCGAGGTGAAACGTTCTAGGACCCATCGCCGTCGACCTCGCGATATCTGCGGAAATCTTTGCCCGAAGGGGACGGACCTTTTGGCGGAGTTCCTGTCATCTTAGGCAGCGACGATACGGATTTTCATTTTTTGTTGACAAGGCCGCAATTCCCTATTCGCCTTGCTTTTGCCATGTGGATCAATAAGTTTCAAGGCCAGCTCCTGGCCATCTGCGAAACTCCGTGTTCTCCCAATGGTCAGCTTGATATAGCACTGTTTCGAGCAACTGATGTGTGGAGGATTCCTGTGCTTTTAAAGGACTCCAATATCGACGAGGCTACTGCGAACATTGCCTATCCTGAAGTGCTTCAATCCTCTCGTGCCTGAACTGTCACCGTCCCTTTTGTACTTCAGATGTTTTTGAACCTGTCACTACGGTGTCCGTCAATCAAACATTTGTCTATATAGGTTAGGCGGGAAAAAGTCTATTTCGTATCATTGTGAATAAATTCGCTATCTTAGCTCTTAGCATACCAATGTATATAGAATGTTCTAAATATATTAGATTCCCCTTTGCTGGGTCTTTTCGGAAAAAGGGCATTATCTCGACCGTAAATATTCAGTTAGTTCCCGGCACCGGAATTCCTATCATCACGTACCATAAAAGCACAAAGAGATGTTACGCAGTTGGGACAACTTCCTGTTGGAGGCCTTATTCCTCAGGTATCCTACAGAGAATATCTATTAGTTCCAAATACTGCGACGCGAAGAACACGATTTTTCAGCGCTAGACAGCAGGGTGACTCTCATCATTCTTATAGTTTGGGATCAAATAACCTCGTGCCTCAACATAAGCATCTTCCGAGTCGGGAAATGGCAAGTTTCTCCTATTGTGTAGGAGATCTGGAAGCTTATATCTTCCGCTACAGACTACAGTAGTAACCTGTGGAATCGCTCATGGAAGAGTGCATTCAACGACAACGTTCGTAGCGACTGTTGGGCTCAAAACTATATAATGTACTAGGCCGCTGTGTTGAGCATACGCTCAACACTTCTATAGTGGCTGACATATGAAACCGTATAAAACCGGAACCAGGGACAATTTTTTCTGATTAATAAGCAGTATTAGTAATACAAATCACGTGACACCCATCTTCTCGCTTAGTTTCCCTGCACATATAGGGAGGGATTCCTGCAATAATCCCTGCAAATATTCCATTCCATCCTTTATTTTGTATACCAATCAAGAATACTTACCATAACACTGTCAACATGCCTCGTTTAAGCAAGCGATAGGCTCAGATTCAGCGTCTGGCCAATACGAAACGTAAGTTGCCAATCCTATCATCGAAACCAGACTGGGACGGAAATGAAAAGAATTCGGAGGCTGAGTAATAACGCGGCACCGGAACCCTGCCTATAGTAGCTCACATCGGTAACGGGACCATCTCTGCAGCTTTAATAGCTGTATGACAAAAATGGATCTATATTGGCAAGGACTTACATATGGGCCTAGAGAATGGAAGAATCTCACATCACACAGAAGGTATATCTCCCTGGTGATGATTGATGAGCAGGTGGCTGCGGAGAGTAATGAGGCAGAGAAGTCACGTGTAAATATTTGACCAGTTCTAAATAGGAATAACGTATGTCTAAATTGGTATGGTCCTTAAAGTGGAGCACTGTTTGGGGGGGTCAAAAAATTTTCCACAGACTCCCAAGGCGTCGAAGACACGCTAGTGGGTCACAGGCATCTTATCCCAGAGGAAGGAAGGTGTTCGTTCACCTGTGACGTTGCACTATGATTTTATAGGTTAAGTTCGTACGGATCGAGATGAAACGCTGATGCTGTGCGCCTACTTAGCAGAAGCTAGGCAGCGATGTCATGATCGCATAGCGTATTGTAAAGGAAGGCCTTCCCTGTCCCAAGTCCATTGGGAAAGAAATAAGAGGTCTCTGGACGAATCAAGAATACGGAAGCACGCAATACACTGGTTGGGATTCAGCTGCGCCTCTCGTAGGGGAGCAGGTGAGGAGGATCGTTCCTGGTTGTAGTCCAATTCACGTATGATCAAGGTATTATTGGGAGACACAATGGGAATAGCAATTACTGGTGAAGGTTGAGGACAAAGTGGTATTATAAACGCAGTTTTTTTGTTTGCATGTTACCCATCGAGAAACAGTTCTTTTACCACCAACGATGGCTACTACTCTCTATATAAGTCAACCCTCCTTGGCTTAGCACGATGTGTAAATCGCTTTGCCTGGAACCTAGGATATGGAACTGGTGATGTTGACATCCAATGACATCCAATAAGGAAATAAGCTAAGCGTCCCGGGGGTTAGGAAGCTGCTGTGTACTGCCCGGACTTTACGGCCAACTTGATTTCTTTTAGCAACCTCGAAAAGAGGATATGGAGTAAATCAACTTTACCAATCGACTTACCGGTTGCGCGACTCACATTATTCACTCGTTTGTTCGTTTGAGGAGATAATATGTCAGCAAGTTATTGACCATAGCCCAGCCGAACGACAATTTGAAGTCTGTGCTGTTAACAAGACTCCCCGAAGAAAAGTTCTCTAAAGACCCTAGGCCACCGACAAAAGGATGGGATGCTGTGACTTTGTCATCTAGGTCACCCAGGATCCATGTGCACAAGCCAGGACAGACCTCACCAGGTGTCAAGCTAACAGGGCCAAGCTGCTACAAGCATTGTCTAGTGTACTCACCGCTGCCTTGCCAAGATCAAACGGCAGACTTCGAGAAGGCTGCCATTGAAGGATCGATCAATTCCCGGATCTGTGTCGACTGGACTGCCTAGAGAAATCTTCCAATACGGCTTCACGGTTGGCGACACCCTACCCCATCATAATGAGCTACTTACAAAAAAAAAAAACGCGTAGCTGGTTCGGTAAGAAGTGAACCGATTGCGATCCTTCAGCGCCTGGGCGCCTACTCGGAATGGACGCGCTGAACGCTCAGGGAGTGTTATTACAGCTCAGGCGCGTACAATGCGAATCGGAGTGAGCTTGCCTCAGGGCTTATGGAAGGAGGTAGTTAATGGAGCTGTATACCTCCGCAATCGGATTCCGAGACAAATCTTAGGCTGGAGACCGCCATGTAAAGTTCTTTTACACACATACACAACCAGGTTAGATGAGGCTAGAGAGCCCCAACTTGCCCACCTGCAAGCGTATGGGTGTCGGGCTTAACGGAAGACGCTCAGTTGAAGAAGCGTCGCCTGCAGAAGTTTGACCCACGGCATATATCGGGTATTTGTTCAACTAATATTTACAGGGCGTGGATTTCACATTAAAGGAAAGTTATTTCCACCAGAGATGTCATCTTTGATAAGGAGACCTTTTTTGGGGACTTGCCTTCTAGTGAGGAGCTGATAGCTTAGGCAGAGGAGCGTGGCACGAGTTAGTCTAGGGGGACGTCTTGGAAGAACGCCTAGGAAGAATTTGACGGGCGGGTCCAATGACGACAAAGTCCAGCTATTCAACGAAAAGGAGGATTATGAGCTAGCACATGCAGTTAAGGAGGGCCTGATTACCCCTTCATTTGAAGTTGCTAATAAGGGTTTTGCTAGTGCCTTTGCTGCTTATATGCCTTTTCAGATGGTTGATCAGGCAGGCAGGAACGAAGACACTTAGGGTGGTGTCAGATTGATTCTGTAGAATACTTTATGTACATACATTAGCCAATTTAGGCCTAGGTGGGAGGGAGGCTGGTGCAGTGAAGAGTTTTCACAGTTTTCACCACCTCTTTCCAAGTCACAACATACAGAACAAGGTCAACACATTCTGACAGGTAGGCTCTCGAGTTTCAAAGAAGGCGGCTGGGATGATGTTCAGATATCCCCAGATCGGCCCGGTCGACATAAATCCCCGATCCGGGAATTGATCGATCCCACAATGTTTGGGTCCTGGTGACCTAGACGATGATGCCACAGCATCTCATCGCTAACTCGGTGGTCTAGGGTCTTTAAAGGTAACTTGTCTTCGGGGAATCTTGTCAATAGCAAAGACTTCAAATTGTCGTTCAACTGGCCTATGGTCAATGACTGGCTAGCCCATTATCTCCTCAAGTGAAGTTGCTAAAAGAGATCGAGTTAGCTATAAAGCCGGGACAGGACGTAGCGTCCTTAACCCACAGAACGCTTCGTTTATTTCCTTGTTGGGTGCCAACATCAACAGTTCGTACTAGGTTCCAGGCAAAGTGGTTTCCATGCCATAGTGTTGTTTTCGATGTCATAACATCTTTCGGCTCTGCAGTAGCGGTTCCAGTATTATCTCTCTATGCTCTTGAGCATTTAGGTCAGTTAGCGGCCGGATATCACTGGGGGACCAAACTTCTGGTGTCTTCTATCCATATCGGCCAGTCCTCTGGCTTGTCCAGGATAGTGGGACTGTTGGGTAGTGGTTATTGTTGAGTTGATAGGCACAGGCCAGGAACACCCAAATTGGAGACGATAGGTAAGTAAGGGCTAAAAATCAAGCATGGGCTCAGGTGCGAGCCGAGCCCATAACTACTACAAAGTGAGCCAGTCGTTCTTGTTCCCATGATCTTATCCATATTGCCTCCCCATGTTCACTTGCTACTCTCACCCATCGTTCTTTATTCATCCGCTTGCCTAGCACTGCTCTGGGGGTTTATACAAATATTTGTAGAGGTTTACAAACTGCAAATGCGAATGTAAATGTCTTAAAATCCTACAGATTCGAATTCATGCCGACCCTTATCTGCCGGTTGCATCGTCAAGGCTAGTTCCAGGGCAGGGATTGGAGATTATAGGGTTCTTGATATTGTTAGAGAGCCAGGATATTCAGGAAAATAGCTGCTTTTCCTAAAGGGGTGTGTCGAAATGATAGGGTGGCATATAGCGTCTTGATCCATTCGATAACTGGTTTCGTCTTGTCTATTGCCAGTTAATTGCCATTCATCTTTGTATTCTTGGCGCTTGCCTTTGGAATCGGTATCGTTCGAATGAAATATCCTGATAATTCGGCTCTGTGGCAGTCAAATCTATACCTCATTTAAAAAAAAAATTTGAGAAGCTACCACTTACGGCAACCGACTGGCAGCAATCAACTAGTAATAGACGAAACGAAACTAGTGAGTGCATGGATCAAGACGCTATATATCACTTCGATAGATATTGACCGCCAGTCTAAAGACAAAAACTTTCGCAACACACCATGTACCTGCTGTATAAGGGGTAAATTCCTTATCACTGTCCTCCTCGTCCACCTTTATATTTCCAACCGGCCCCTTTTTTAAATCGTGCAATACATCCACCCTTTGACAATTAATACCGGGCCTTGGTCCGAAAACGTGGCGACACTTGTGGCGGGTCTCCTTGCACCTAAAAATTCAAAATGCTCGCACCAAATCCAATAAGGGCACCTGGTGATTTAGTAATTGGTTTATTAAATTTACGAATCCTTCCCAAACCCGCCTAGGTAGCTACTTAGTATAGAAGATGGTACTAGGTTTGTTTATGGTAATAGATGTAAAGAACTTACATCTGGTCAAAAAACGCTTTCTCTGACGAGGGATGTACGAATTTTCACTAATGAATTCAAATAGGTAAACACGTTCCCTTCTCCTGCTGGAGAGGTGGATGCTGATCCAAGATCTTCTGGGTATTAGGATGACCACAGTCGGAACTGAGAAACATCAACTGTCATAACAGTTAGTTTAGTATCCTCCATCTCCTTCAGGGTATGACCATCAGGGAATGGAATGGCCTTTTCATTATAAATCAATGAAAGAGGTAGTAGAGGATCGGTCTTCTCAGTTACTCGAGTTTAAGTGAATACTGTATTCGAGTCGGTTGGTTTATTTACCAACTTTATGTCAACGGGAAACCCCAAATTACTAGTACTTATCTATCGGAGAATCCGAATAAAAACCTCAACTCAAATGCGAAGATATCGAGCTCATTTGATTCCTGGATAATGGCTACATACGGTACGCCTCTGTGGCCTTGCGTTAATCTCTTTCGATACAGCCAGGAAAAACTTCTCTATTATCGGTGGTTAAATGGCCACGCTGTTATAAAATGACATTCTTTGAACAACTCTCTAGATTTTCTACAAGATTTACTCCGAGACGCAGAGGCTTCCTACAGGCTACGAGACGCATCTAAGTTTATACGATGAAGAGGAGCCTTACGAATTCTATTAATCAAAAGCTAGGTGATATCACGGCATCTTTGAAAAAAAAAAAAATTTTTTTTCAGCGAGAGGAAACGGCGCTCAGTTTATGAAGTGTTTTTTTTTTTTTTTTTTTAATTTGCTGGTATCTGAGATAAAATGGTTGTATCTATGTATCCAGAAGTTGATAGAGCGTTGTATGATTCAATTTCAGAGGGTAAATGACTCATCTGACACCTCCAATTCCGCAAATTCCGATGGCGATGGGGCTGTATTTGCAGTTAAAAGGGGTGAAGAAATCCTATGGGCACTTGACTATACAAGGGACCTAAAGACGCATGGTATAGAAGGCAGACTATGATAGTAGGGTAGGATATATCAGTATGAGGCAGTGGAAAAGCTTCCCGGTGTTGGGTACCCGGAGCCAAATTAAGTATATCGAATTTGTGGGCGATGTCTGGTAGCCAATATACGGAGTGGTGCAAATTATCTCGCGCGCATCCTCGATTACGGGTTATAATACTGCAAAAGAAGGTAGTAGCTTATCCTTGTAGCTCAGACTCGTTTTGTTGGAGGATCAATCGAAAAAGTATTTTTCTTTTTTGGCAACTAATATAAGCCGTTTCAAGTATAATACAGGTAGTTATGAGGATTATATATATAGTTATACCTATCTTGCAGAACACCTAAACTTAATTACAGCAGAACATGCTATGTATAGAATAGTATACATAGAATATATGTGCGATATATCAGACGTCACCGAACTTCAGCTCATAGAAAGCCACATCACAGCCCCCAACTTCCCAAACTCGTGTATTCCTCAACCCAGCTGTGGAGAAAAGCTTCTCCCTTTCCTGCTTGTCGTATTTGTAGCTGCAACCAAACAGAATTTTCTCCTCCCGTCTCACCACCACCCCCTCGAGAGGAGGTCCGAGTTCGATATCCTTGCATCGCGGAATCAACGACGCCTCGTGACGACCCAGGATGAAGTTCCACGCACTGTGGAAGTACCACTGGTCGGGATCAAATACTGCTCTCCCCTCGTCGGCCAGTAGTTGTAGTCCGGCTTCCTCCCTGGTGTGCCCGACTGGTGATCTCAGGAGTCTATTGCTATAGTTTAACGCCTCGAGCGCGAAGGGTACCACCCCGTCGCCGGTATAGGCGCGTAAAACCTTTGTTGGGAGCTTACAACGATCGATTGTAACGAGGATGGAGGAGCTCTGGCTAGCGTTCCCTGTCAGGGCATCCTCCGCAATCCGGCGGAGGAAAGCCGCGGCGTTCGGTCGCGAGTAATTACCGATCGTCAGACCGAACAGAAGCATACAATGCGGTAAATCACAGATCACGGGGGTCTCCTTGAGCCACCGGAGTCCATCTTCGAAGGTCCCGTGGAGGGCGGAAAAGCGGACATGGTGGAAATCCTTGGTCGGGATGGCTTGTAGGGTCGATGCGAGCTCAGCCGCACTGAGGTCGAGGGCATAGTAGGTGATGTTCTTTTGTTGGGCCTCCAAGGCGTGCAGGAGGTGAATTACTTTGTCAAGGCTTCTATAGACACTATCAGCCGGGAAGGGGGTTAGGGGTTAGTTTTTCCTCTGTGGATCACTCACGCGCTTCCCAGGTCGACCACCACACTGTGATCGGCAATCGTAGATGCTATTTCCTGGGCTTCTTCTTTCAAAATTCGGATCTCCTCGCATCTCGGATAGAATTCGGGTTGATGGGAGTGATGATTCCAATGTTGCAGTCCCTCTGTGCTGTAGAAGAGGAGAGCTGGAAGGGTCTTGGGTTCCTCGGTCAGGCCATCGATGACCTGCTGGGGAATGGAGCTCTCGAACTTGGAACGGCGGATGTCAATGATGGGAGGCTGAGCCATAGAGGAGGTGATATCGGGAACGGCCATTGTCTATCCTGGCCTTTTCTTTTTTTTCCCCCCCTTCTCTTCTTCTTGAAGTCACTGGGGAGAGGGAATCCACCCAGTATTTATATGTTTACACATGAATCTCGCGGGCTTTGACGGCACGAGAGCGCATCTACTACCCGAATACATAATTCCATACCGGGTAGATGGGGAGTTATTATTACCGTGGAAATACCATTGAAACATCGTAATTTTTTGAAGACGGTGATGGTGCTTATTCTGGAGGTACCTCGATGATCAGGCGTTGGCATGTTGGTTGTTGAAGTGGTTCACGCGACCGTCTAGCTAGTGAATTAATAATACATGTCAGAATGAGTCGAGTAAGAAACATCGGATAAGAATGGTTATTGACGGAATATGATGAATATTACATGTACCGATGTACCGTACAGTACATTCATGTGTTAGAAAGGAAGTTGGCGATCAAACGGAGCGGCCGATCAGGAAGCCTAACCGATTTAGGCGATCATAGTTATTCTCGACAAAAAACAAAAATAGATTTCAGGTGGATAGATAGTTATATAGTTATGCTATATTACAACTCGATTTACTGTAGGCAATGTCGGGACTATCAGATAGGGTATTCAAGGTCGCATTCTAGCCTGTTGCCTCCGGCCATGATTGCTCTCATTCCCTAGCACAGATGTCAGGATGACTAATAGTATACCTGTATATAGAGAGTACCTACGCTGACTGAATCTGACTGAATGAGTAAAGTCAACGGCACCGCATGACGATTACCCAAACTGGATAAGATAAGAATCAGGTGGTTGTTGGATCCACTATACTAGGATAAGTTAGGCCCAGGTCATTCATTGGGTGCCTCACCGTATGCCTCACCGTCAAAAGAAGCAGGTAGCGGGAAGAAGAGGACGCATGTCTGTCATAGCCGAAGCCCCTCAATATGGACGTTAAACTTGAATAATAATTCGCATGGCAAGGTTGTCCTGCACGGTTCCATGTGCCTATGGGTCGGTCTGGTTTGTCCGGGGGTGATATTAGGATGGATTGATTCCATGTATGTTCACAGGAGTGGATTGGCCTCGCTTTGCATGCATATAGCGGTCTACTACTACGAATCACATCACTAGGTATATCAGTACTTAAACTTCACCGAGGAGGAGAACATTTCCCAGCCTAGAGATATCCAGTCCGTTGCCCTCCTCCTACACATCCCCTCGTCATCCCACCTTTCACTCCCCACCCCCAACCGAGTAGTGAATAATCCGTCTTGGTCTACGTTCTGCTTAATTCGCGCCAAATGCCGGTAGTTCTTCCCCCAGTATACGTCCTGAAAATCCCTCTCTCTGGGATCCCCCAGATTGAGATAGGAAGCCTTAAATCCTGGCTCCAGCGAGTACAGAATAGGCATTTGAACCCCATTTAATTCCTCCAAAGCCTGCCGCTTCCCATCGACGGTCGGTTCAACGCCTCGTACGTAATTCACAAGTTGCGCGGAAGAACGCCATGCGGGGTGCATGGAAGTAGTGTCACTCTCCACATTAACGCGGCCGCCGAGGTTGCTGGTGAAAAGGATATCGTTCGGGCCCAGGGAAAGCCTGGAGAAGGTTTCAGCCATCCGGACCGGTCCCTCGGGGGAGGTGAAGAGCCGGTTGGATACCAGCACGGACGCTTGGACGATCCCGTAGTTGGCGGGGTAAATGTCGGGTGTCATTCGAAGGTCGGAGCTCACTTTGGGTAGGAACTTGGATGATAGCTCGTAGGAAAGCCCACTCGTATTGAAAGGGGGTAGATGTCTCTTCATACGCTTTTCCACCGTGGACACATCGGTACTGTTCAAGAAATAGAGAGTAAGGCTTGCCTTCAGTGAGGGGTAGGAGGTGGGATCAAGGATGAACTGCCCCGAGACATTCTTGAGGTTAAAAGTTTGCAACATTGTGAGAAGGCCTGTGATTCCTTGTTCCCAGAAGGCTTTGTCCGTGTGAGGTGCGTGAAGAGATACGGTTGACGCCACAGTAGGGTCATCAGAGTGGACTCGGAGCGTGGCCTGGGTGACAACTCCGAAGGTGCTGCCTCCACCTCCTCTTAAGGCCCAGAAAAGATCTTGGTTTTCATGTTGGTTTGCCGTAACGAGCGCTCCCTGCCAAAACAGCGAAAACAAAGGGGTCAGTTTGGGTAGAATCGCTGGGGACGAAAAAAAGGTGCAAGTCGTACACTGGCCATCACGATCTGGAATTCCAACACATTATCAACAGCCAGCCCCCTCGTGTGACTGAGAAAACTGGACACGCCCCCTCCCAGGAGAAAGCCGCCGGCAGCTCCCACGGTTGGACATTCCCCGCCGACTATAATGTAGCCCTCCTGAGAACCCTTTTCGTAAATTTCCCATTGCATGATCCCCGCTCCAATGGTGACAGCAGGCCCCGAGGGGGTGGTCGCACCTTTGGCTACAAAGTCGGCATGATACTGAATTCCCTTGAGTAAATGAGTATGGATCTGGAACGAGTCTCGAGATGCTGAACGACCGGAGCCGTCATGTCCGGTGTTCTTGATGACCAAGCGCAGATTGTGTTTTTTGGCGAAGAGAACTGCCTTCTGCACATGCTGAGGAGATCGCACGGTGGCCGAGTAGTGAGGAACATGGCCTTGGTTGCACGGAGATTCCCTTGATCCTCCGACGAGACAAGTCTCGTTCGCAGATGACCCGACTTCCCACACCCAATCTTGTAAGGCTTCTACAGAAGTTGGATCTCTGTAAGCGGTTTCGAGTGATCGTTACAAGAGAATGGTACTTTTAATGGAACTGACCTGGCTGAGAAGCCCTCCAGCCACTATCCCGGGAAAGAAGCAACAGTTCATCACAAGCGCCCTGGTCAAACGTCGGGTCATGACAGACATGTCCTAAGGGTCTCAGCCGCACAAGATTGCCATCGATCGATCCGTTAAACCGGTTCCACTCTTCATTGGATGGCCAACAGTGCTCCGACGGCCGGCACCGACATGACCAGGGGGGGATCGTGAGAACTAGGGCCAACCAGCCGAGTAGCCCAGCGGTGGCAGCAAGAAGGTAGTATTGCATCTCCGTCACAAAACAGAAGGATATTCTACGTTGGAATGCCTTCCGTTGATTTAATTATTTGAATACTACATTGGTGTGGCCATATTACTAGCAGTATATACGAGATTGTCAGGGCTCCAGAATCTCAGGAAGGATAGCCAACGTACTAAGGTTATGCTGCACCATGCATATTGCATATGTTAGACGGCAAGAGGAATCTGCACGGCCGGCACAGTGCTTCTTTTTTTAGCCTTGCCATTTCTAACTTAAGCTTTTGCGACCGGCGGGTGGGGCGCACTATGGATTTGGTATTTGGTCGCACATCATGATATCACAGCTGGCCCGTAGGAGCTAGTACAAACAGGGCTGATCATTGCCTCGAGCATCATAGTGGCTACTAGTACTACTGTAATATATAGTAGCTGGAGCTGGCTCTAATATCATATAGATTACTCGGCCGCTACTGACCGCCACTGACTGAAACTAGCCCTGAAGGGGTGTTAGCCCGCTTATGTCCCATTCAGCAGGACCTCCAATACGTGTAACGGGCTAGAGCCTAAAGAGTCACATGTAATACCACGTGACAACGTAGATGGCCCTTCGCAACTTTTTCTCCAACGAATCCTTTGTGTATTATTATTAGTATCAATACTGTCAGAGTGCTCTGGGACCGAAGGGACAAACGGGCCCCCAGTTAAGGGACACACGGACCCCTAGTTATCAAGAATGGTGACTGAATTAAACAAGGAGATATTGAGCTAAGGAAGTGTACTGACAAGGCTTCTCTATTATAATATATGAGTCCTGTATGCCTAGCTTCTATGTATTTCAAGATTAAGCATGTTGTATATAGCAACTCAGTGGTAGGACAGCCGTGTAGCTAAAGTCCAATCCAATACCTTACTGAGAGAGTTTTATCTTCATTTTATGATCCAGGGACCTGTCCGCTGACAAATACAACCCCCCTTACTAAATGGAGGTAGGATATCTGCATGGATGCGATCCTTAGCTACTAAGAACCTATAGTTCTACCGACTTCTCAATATTTAAACACCAAGAAATCTAGTAGAGGTTGATCGTATATACATGTATTCAAGAACTCGAGTATTCTACATGTACAGTCGATACAAGAAGTCTAAGATGCCTCTCACTACCCCACCAATTAATAAATGGGGATAGTTCAGGTAAAAGCTCTAGGATATAGGTCACGTGACAAACAATCACGTGACCGGAATGATCGTTATTCCGCCGGTTCTCCACCGCCCCTTTCTTTCAACCTAGCCTGCGGACTTAAATCACCGTTTCAATATTTCATTTTTTGAACAACACCCTTAGATAGTATTTATTATGATTCTGTTTGGCATCATCATAACGAGTTCCAACTTCGACGAGGGGGAATGACACCTACCACTAGATATATATGTAAAGGCTTAAATACCTAACCTCCTAAGCTAAGCAGAACTCATTCTCTTAATGAATAAATTAAATATCAACATCTTCAATGTATACTTAGCACTAAACTTGCTATAGCTATCTGTACTAAAGACTTAGGGATTGATATGTTGAAGAAATCGCATGCAGCCGGGATATAGATATGAAGGGCGACTAAGAATTCATTTTGGAACGCTGAGCACGTCTTGAACTGGGATGATGATGGCGGTGTTCACGGCAGCATTGGGTGACGGCCGATATATTTTGGAAGTATTTGTATACCTATGGAAATGTGGTACAAACTAAATCTGATTCTTGTCTATCTAAAAGGGACTATCATTGTGGTCATGAAGGCTCTATTTATGTCCTTCCATCCGGTTCCCGTACCCCTAATTGTCCGGGAGTCCCCATTACTGTGATATCAGAACTCCGGTACTTTATTATACGACTGTTGGGTTCTCCCAACAGTCCTCTTTGTCCCGAACCAACTACCGGTATATTCAGATAGGAAGGTAGAGCAGGGAACACGGGGTCCGAAGATTCCCCATCAGCGAACTCCGGTAGCCTTCACCGGGAACTGACTGTAGGTAGCGGATAAAGGGACTGACTGGGTGTGGCACAAGGGTGCTTCCGTGGTATGCTGCCTCGACCTCTGCAAAGATCAAGGGCAAAGTCTAACCATCGTAAGCGGCATGATGGATCATTAGGAAAAGCTGAACCCCGTCTTGATTACCTTCCTGATGACAACAGAGGATCAGTTGCACTAGATTTCCGAAGTCGACGACGAAATTTCGGGCTCCGCTGTTATTCTAGACCGTCCGTCGAATATCCTCCCGAACCACGACCTGCAGCAGGCCATGGGAGGCGGATAGGACCGATCTAGTGCACGCTTCACCCCCGTAGGCAGCTGATATCTCTCCAATTCCTCTCTCGATAATGCTGCTGCGAGCTTCCGCAACAGCTTGGCGGTTTGTCTTGTCTGTGCTGGTCAGTGGAAGGGTGGCCAACAGAAGGAAGGCCGCTGGCACCACGTAAGAAGGCAGCGACTGCTGAAGTTGGGACTGTGCGAGGGGATCTGGGAATGAAACTAATCAGTCGGCTCGGCCAATATCTAGCTTGACACCGCCTTACGGCCCCCGTCCTCCAAATCGGCCTCGTTTCCACTGCGGACGAAAGCCACCAGCATTGGGCGAGATCACCGCTTTTGTATGCTGCACTGCGGTAGTCACTGCCTCGAAATTGGCACAGCCAGCCTGGAGGCTGCAGATGCCAACATGCATCGGCCGTCCAACGGGATCTGTGTCGCCAGGGAGCATCACCACGTTACCAAAGCATACTGAATGCTGTCCTGTATAGGCACAAAGGACGAGTCCCCACGCTACCTGGAACACCGTGGACACGATCCTAGTCTTGTCACAGAATATATCGAAGTCGAAGATTGCCTGTGGTTTTGCCAACCACTTTAATCTGTCGCCGACAGCATTCTAGAGGCTATCTATGATCTACCTTGTCCATCCACCTGGTGTGGGGAGATGTATTGTCTTTGCAGCGGTCTCGCCGATTGTTGTCGCAGGGGCGGCAGCTCAATCCGAGCCATATGGCTATCTATACCTATTCATACTAGTCACCATGTATCTGGTATAGGTATATACATATACAAGAATAATATGTTGAACGGTTGGTCAGACCTCATACCCTCGAGAAGCCATACAACTTATTAGAAAAAAAAAGAAAAACTTAGGCTAGCTAAGGCACACAGGCACCAACATTGATATTGGCCCCAAAGACTGGATGAGAATCCTCACTCAGTAACCAGACAATTGTTCTGGCCACATCCTCCGGCTCAATCAAAGAGAGCCCAGTCTTTTTATATGACCCTTCGATCTCTTCGACGCTTTTCGCGTTAGGTTGAAACTGCGGCAGTAGCGGGGTGTTTGTCACTCCTATCACCGCATGAGGTTCCGTCCATTTTTTTAATGGTAAGCAAAGCGCTTTTGGAAACGAGTCAACCAAAGATGCTAGCCTTACCGGGGGAAACACAATTGACCCGGATTCCTAAGGGAAACACATCGGCGGCGGCGCAGGTGGTGAAGTAGGCACAAGCCCCCTTGGAGGTCCCATACGCAAAAACATCGGGGACATGATAGAGCGCCGCGACGCTGGCCACGTTCACAATACTACGATGTCCCGATGGGAGACCCTTCATCGCTCGAACCTCGGCTCGCGTGCAATAGAACACCCCATCCAGGTTGACTTTCATGATTTTCGCCCAGGCTTCGTCCGTCTCTTCCAGAATCGCAGGAGCTTGTCGCATGTCCGCTCCCTGGGCGATTCCGGCGATGTTGGCCGCCCCGTCAAGGTTGCCATAGATGGAGAGAATCGTTGCTACCCACTGCTCAACTTCGGTGGAAGAGGTCACGTTCAACCGAGTACATTGGACTTGGGTGGACGGATTGATTTCCTTGATGGATGAGGTGATGTCGTCGAAGCCTTCGCTCGAGATATCGCCGATACAGATGACCGAGGCCCCGCGCTGGGCGAGAAGACGACTCGTTGCGGCTCCAATGCCAGATGCGCCGCCCGTGATGGCGATGATTTTCGACGTGACGGATGCCATATATATTTATCGATAGCTCTATTCCAGGTCCTAGGGAGTTCTGGCACTTGTGGATGAAGTGATTTCGATGAGTTCGTTTGAACGATCGCAGCACGAATATGATCCAAGACCAGTCAGTTAGTGGGGGATCTGTCCAGAGAGAGATCTCAGTCCTTTTCCACCAGCTAGCTATTCGGTATGATAGAATCGTCTCTCGGTTAGGTTACTTGTAGTTACCCTAATTTACGCATGACATGACAGGACATGACAATACAGTACGGTATTCAGTACGGCATACTCGAAAACCTATGAAATAAATAATAAGATTACTCAAGTCTCATTCTAACCCTGATTCGGATCCCTTTCAGGCGGTGCACTCAGCAACGCCACCGCCCGTCCTCTCCGGCCCAGTGTGTCTCCCTAAGGAGCTTCCTCTCCACTCCTACATGGATCTGCATCGGGTTTCTCAGTGGCCAACGCATCCTGCAAGGTAGCCAGGCAGCGCTTCGCATATGTGGTAGGAGGAGCCCGACAGCCGTTTCCTTTTCGACTGCCTTGACTGAGACTGAGGCATTCAAATAAACCCTTTTTTTCGATTTCGATTTTCTTTTCTTTTCTTTATGATCTATCATTGATTCCTAGAGAAAAAAAGAACTACCGTATGTTCTATCTAATAACAACAGTAACAATGGCTCTGTAACCTGAGCATAAATATCTCCATTTATACTCTATCTGCCCACTTTCGACTTCAACTGGTTACAACATCTCCTTCAACGACAGATCGGCTTTTCTTGTGATTTTCAAAATGAATGATTCTTCGGATCTCTTCAAGCCCCTTCGACTCGGACGATGTCTACTGCAACATAAATTGGTTCTATCTCCTATGACTCGGTTTCGCGCCGATGACTCTGCCGTTCCCCTGCCCTTTGTCAAGGAGTACTATACGCAGCGTGCATCAGTTCCGGGAACCTTGTTGATTACCGAAGCGACTGCAATCTCACCGCGATCTAAGGGGTTTGCTAACGTCCCCGGAATCTGGACATTGGAACAGATCCATGCATGGAAGGAAGTTGTGGACTCGGTCCACTCGAAAAGGTCGTATATCTGGCTCCAGCTCTGGGCGACTGGACGCAGCGCCGAGACAGATGTTCTGGTCGCCAATGGGTATGATCTCACATCCAGCAGTGCCGTTCCAGCTGGACCGGACGAGCCCACGCCTCGTGCCCTAACGGAGGCTGAGATCGAAACCTACATCAATGAGCATGTCCAAGCCGCAAAGAACGCCATGCTTGCGGGCTTTGACGGGGTCGAGATCCACGGAGCAAACGGCTTCCTGATTGACCAGTTCCTCCAAGCGTCCTGTAACCAGCGAACGGATGGGTGGGGTGGAAGCATCCCGAAACGCGCCCGATTTGGGCTGGAGATCGCGAGAAGAATTGTCGATGCCATTGGAGCCGATCGGGTCGGCTTCAAGTTTTCTCCCTGGAGCACATTTCAAGGCATGGGTACCATGACTGACTTGGCTCCTCAGTTCGAGTATATTATCGCCCGCCTCCGGGAGATAGACATTGCGTATCTGCATCTGGCCAACTCCCGATGGGTGGAAGATACCACACACCCCGACGTTCACAATGAGACCTTCGTGCGCATGTGGGGGAAGTCCAAGCCGGTTCTGCTGGCAGGAGGGTATGATGCGGCCTCGGCCGGGCGTGTGGTTGACAAGACCTACGTAGGGCAGGGTAATGTAGCTGTCGTCTTCGGCCGGTTGTACATTTCCAATCCTGATCTTCCGTTTCGCGTGCGACATGGGATTCCACTTCAGAAGTATGATCGTGATACGTTTTACGTTCCATTTTCCGCTAAGGGCTTCTTGGATTATCCATTCAGCGAGGAGTTTTTGGCCTTAAAGCCTGCTAGGCTATCACGTCTTTAGTCGCACTGTTGGGTGCGCCCGTCGGTTGTTATTTTAGTCCCTGCTCCCTACAAGCGGTCTATTCGATCAATTCTAGCATTGGTGATGTGTACGCTACTATTCTTATGATCGGCCCTTCGAACATGGTTTACACTTCTCCCAGCATGCTCAGACTCTCTAGCTATAGCCGTGCATGCAAAGAAGAGGCATAGGATCCAGACTGCTACTCTACACTCAGCCTATTAATCGGCTACCAAGCTAAATTCCCTGCAGAGGCTCTGATCAGAGAAACCATGGGCGCTATCCATAAGGGGATCTGATCTTTTTCTCTACCAATCACTAAACCAGGTGTTATCTTGAGAAGGCTAGAAGATGCTTAGCGGGGGTAACGAGCTGAGCAGCGTGGCAGGAGCCAGATCTGTAAGGATGTGAGGTGTGTATATTGACTAGGATCCTGAGGGAGCTGCATTGTATATTACTATGCATAGAAAGGTGAAAGACTTCCGAAATTACACCACAATTGCCCATGAGGTCAGGACGCCTCATTCTTCGTATGTTATTTTTTATCTTTCATATAGAGATTTAAGCAATTCAAGTAGGTCGATCAGGAGGCTGGCCACTATCCAATCGACCCTTAAATTCAGATTAATACCTTTTTATAGTTGAGTTATTCTATCTAAAAGTCGACTGAAATGCTGTCAGTTAGAACTTCTTACTTTAAATGTACCTAAGTAGCTACTACGTAAAATTATGTAGATCCAACCGAAGGAACTCCACATAACTTCCTTCCGAACCAACGCCGAACGGTAAGCTCCCAGGCTCTGATCTTACGCTAGAATTCTGATATATTACGTATATATATTTAACTAGTAGGATTTACTCTATACTTCTAGCTACCACGCTACTGTAGGGCACGGACTGGAAAAATGAGTTCACTCATCCATCCGCTAAGTGGCCGTTAATCCCTTCCATGAAGGACGACTGGTTCCACCGGGCGTTTATAAATTGCATAGAGGGCGCATTACCTTTTTTTTTTGGTTTGTGGGGCTTAGCGGCCCGGGCCGCGTGCGGGTTCCATTAGTTAGTGCAAGAACCTATCGCTAATAATAATAATAAACCGCTAGCTTTTCTTAGTCCGTCCTGCCTATAACGAATTGAATGTTAGGCCTCCTGATTCATTATAGCGGAGTTCGTTATAGACAGGGTTTACTGTATGTACTTGCACAAGGAATAGTAAGTACTAGTAGTACCTCAAACGCATAATCTATTACTGGCATCATCTACGGTCCGGCCTCAAAAATGTTGCATCTCACTTTGAAAAGGAATCAAAGATAAGCAATAATATAGCTTAATCGGCTGTTCATCAGCCTGCGCGCATTATGCTGTTACAGTACTGCACTGAGAAGCCTAGATTTCTCTTTCGTGGTTGTAACGAAGGGTTACGGGACAGCGTTACTGAGGAAGGGGAATGAATCACTATGCCGTGGTAGAATCAGAGTTGATCGCTGGGCTTCCCACAGGTGTTGGGACCCAGCTTTACTTGGCTTATAACGGGCTAACTATTTGCCCGTCTCCGCAACAGTGATTAGTTGCTCATAGCTCGATGCCGTTACAGTGGTCAAGTGGTTCCGTTTGATGAATCGATATCCTGCAGGCCCGTAATTCTATCTGGTTCCCTGCGGCCTTAACAGCTGATCTTCTGGTAGTAGCCGGTTCTGCAATGCATTCTGGCTTAACGCTAAGATCCTATAATGTAACAGGCTGCAGGAGAGATAGACTTTGAAGGCCTTGACTCCATGCAATAGCTGCACTGATTGGGTCCCCCCGACTTTGGCTGGCTGAGCGGGCCCCCGACTCTTTGTCGTTGACACTTGGCCAACTTGGAATAGTGGAATGGTTAACTAGTGATAGATCGGCACTGCCTTTCCTGAGTCGTGGGGCGCGCTGTGAACGGTTTAGGGTGAGGGGTTTGGATGGTATCTCTTTTCTCTTTTCCGAGTGACGATCTTTTCTTGATCCCCCAAGGGAAGTCCGGTGACACACCCTTATCCAATCGAGGTACACCCCAGTCCCGACTAGACTTAAAAAAAAAAACGGTTTAGCCCTATTTGTTACATAAGAATCAAGACAATACGGTACTAATGCTTCTAGGTAACGCATATCACTTTATTTTTAAGGTAAATCGTCATATTCTAATAATCCGTACGGTAGCACTTCCTGCTACTCATTCTCATTTTCTATCCATATGGCTAGCCGTCTACACCTATGTTATTCTTTTCGTCTCATCCGGTTGGCTGTGATGAGGCCGCGGCCGATCAGCGGGACACCTTGCGTAAACAATAGTTGGCTAAAAGTATCCTGCAAGGCCACTCCTCTTCTAGAGGTCTGGCTGACCACTTATTGGGGCTCTAATCCTTGGTATTCAGATTCGCCTGCACGATGACATGTTCAAACGCTGGTGGCTCTCGCTGTGTTCATATAACCTAGGTCTAGTAGGTGATGGTGTTGGTGTTGCCGTAGGAATAGTGATCGTCGCCCCGCATGAGCCCATAAAGGATATGACAGCCGGGTGCTTCAAGCCAAAATATTCCTTTCGACCGACTTAATTCAACCACCCTGTTCAGTATAGCTATTGGTTCAAGTTGGCTTGGTTAAAGTTGTATTGTCATAATACTGGTAGTAGTTGCATCGTGAAGGTAGTAACATGTAGCTACCTAGTCAATAGCCGGAAATCGATAGAGCAAGACAAACGAGGAGAGAATTGGCGATCGCTCTGGCCAATTATAGTTGAACCATTTTTTATCCTTATCCCAAAGCTTTGCCGACCCGATAAGTATTCCTTATCCAATCAGTTCATGCGAGCTGGATAGATAGAACTATAAGATCATTAAGAAAATGTAGCGTCTTAATGTTGTGACTGACAAATGGCACCAATGAAGTTATGCCACCGCAATGGATATGCGCGCAACGTCATGAAAAAGCCACCAACCCTAATTGAAGGAATGATCATGCATGCAGAATGCTCTTTGCCCATGACAGTGGCGTCCATATGTATACCTGATGAATCCAACGCAAGTTCAGTCCTAATTAAATACTAAGACCACCCCGTGACACATGGTCTAATTAGTACTAATAGCCTGGAAGTCTGGAGGTGTATAGCTATTCGTCATTAAGAGAAAAAGTGCACCCCATGCTTGACTCGAGCTGCAGAAACTTAGCAGCAATCCCTCATCTCCCCAGATTCTTCCACCATCTCCCAAAATTTTAAGAGAGTGTGTGGACATTGCAATAGAATCAACTGGGTTCAATTCACAGCTCGCAAGAGGAATGACGATCCTATTGCTTGGTGGTCGAGGAAAGACTGCCAGTCGCATCGCATCCCTTCTCCATACTGCCAATCTCCCCTTTCTCGTAGCCTCGCGCTCAATCTCCCCAACCAGCCCCTATAAGCAGGCGCACTTTGACTGGACTAAAGAGGATACCTATGGAAGCCCCTTCGCCAAGGCGTTCGCCGAGGGCATGGCGCCAATCTTCGCGGCATACCTTGTTCCACCTCCGATTTTCGACTTGGCCCCGCCTATGATTCATTTCGTGGATTTTGCGCGGCAACGAGGTGTGAAGAGATTTGTCCTTTTGAGTGCTAGTACGATTGAAAAAGGGGGCCCGGCAATGGGCCAGGTCCACGAACATCTCGATTCGTTGAAGGGTATCGAGTATGCAGTCTTGAGACCGACGTGGTTTATGGGTACGTTCTTTTCTCATTTGGTCTCAA
This sequence comes from Pseudotulostoma volvatum, assembly GCA_019804575.2. Taxonomy (NCBI): domain Eukaryota; kingdom Fungi; phylum Ascomycota; class Eurotiomycetes; order Eurotiales; family Elaphomycetaceae; genus Pseudotulostoma; species Pseudotulostoma volvatum. Next base: position 16,805 of record JAHQZX020003209.1, on the reverse strand, counting down.
TGGGGAAGCGATCATCATCTAAGCCGGATACTCAGAAAACTTCTCTGACCCCAACGAGCCCCAACGAATCGCCATCAAAGACGAGAACAGGATCTATTCGGCGGCTGGGGATGGGAGGATTCCATTTGTGTCCGCGGATGATATTGCTCGGGTGGGGTTTCGCGCCTTGACGGACGAGGAACCCCATAATACCGATCACATCATCCTAGGCCCTGATTTACTGACGTATGACCAGGTAAATCAAGTGGCCACAAGAGAGACAGAAGCAATCCATTGGAACTGACCACTTCCCTAGGTCGCCGCGATTCTCACCTCCCTCCTCGTCAGAAAGATCACTCATTTCAAGCTTTCCGAGGCAGAACTAGCGAAGCTGATGGAGTCTAACGGGGTACCTGCTGAGGACGCAGAAATGTTGAGTGCAATGGACACCATGATCAAGAATGGGGTGGAGGATAGATTGAATTATGTTGTAGAGGACGTGACGGGAACGCCTCCGCAGAGCTTCTGGGATTTCGCCGTCCGAGAGAAGCGGAGCTGGGTTCAGGATAGCATTCAGAGTTCATTGTAATTGTCAGGGTAGTCTCATCGTGGTACAAGACAAATCGAATCAATTCATACTACAATTATCATACCAAGTCGTTCCGTTTTGACTGAACGCATGCAACTTTTTTTTACCAGTATCAACTTAGATAACTATTGTACCTATTCTTAAGTAGAATTAAATATATATATGGATTCTAAGCCCGTAGAATGTTCATTTCGTATGGGGAAAACTAAAAAAATCAACTGATAAGAGAATCCGCGGGGCTTATTTCATTTTAGAAAAGACAATGCTTATTTGACATCAATTGATCTTGGTGGCTCTAATTGTCTATGATATAATATGGGGAACAAAAAAAAGGGGGAATTTTCTCGTCAAGACAACCTCCATTTTCTCGGCTTTTGGTATACGTCGAATATAAATGAACATCATGCTATCTGTCGTAGAAATATTCAATGGGAGTCAAGAAACCACTTTAAGTCCATCGGTTCTTTCCAATCGTAACCTTCATATCCTCCACGTTTGTGGCAACGAAACGGTCAACCCGCTCCCGCTTTTTCCCGGGGCCCCTGACAAGAGCGAATTAAAAATGAGAAAAGAGATAGGCGAGACATGAAATGTAACTCCAAGTGGCATCCTAAAGTGAAAGGTCCAGGTGTCAGTCAATCCTCTCTTTTATGGTCAGAGTCCCAATGGATAAACGCGGCGGACTCATCAAGCTCCATTTTCAGTTTAACGAGAACGTCAGGTGAAGCGAGGAGGCGAGGAGATGATGCAAAGCACAGGATGTTGTGTATGCCGTTGTGTCACTTCCTCCGGCAATAAAGTTGAAGATGTCTTCCAACAGATGGGGCACAGCCTTGACCTTTTTTTTTTACTTCGATCCCATCCGGAATACTCTTGCGTGAACATACCATATTGCTTGTGGAGGTCCTCAAGCCGTTTCGAATATCCATCCTCCTTTGTAAAAATTATGGTAGAATCGATAAAGGTCGCTCACAGCCAGCCATGGCCCGGGGACATTCCGGAAAGGGTGAATTGAATGTAGGGAACGATGCACGATGGTGGTGCCAAGAGGTATCGATAGGGCAGTTACCAAGAGAACTGAAAAGGGGCTGAAGGGTCACGTGTGAACACGTCTCAGTGCCGGTTTTGTCCCCGCCTGTTTTTATGCATGACTTCACGCCGTCGGCAATAATCAAATATTCCTAAGTCTAGGACTCATTTTCCTCCCCATAGCATCCTTAGCTAGAAATGTAAAAGGCATGCAACCGCCAGGGTCATTTGCCACCTCCGCCACTCCATTTTCCTGCGCATACGCCTCTCGGCTCCTTCGTGAAAGGAAAATATGTCGAAGAGCTAAATTTCTGGCCGGGGGGATAGATAGTAGACGCAAATTAGCGATGGAGAACCCTGCACACATCTGCAGTATCAATGTGCCCCGAATTATAAGTGATGGTCCACCGTATACCGTGCTTAATCAGTGATTCGGGCATCCTTGCAGCGGCATTGAATCGAATGGATGAGCCAGTCTGATACCAACCGACAGTTATCATTCCCAAGTGTGTTGTGATCTCTTGTATCATAAATTACCAGTACTAGCTACTAGTATATTATGTTCAACGTTGACTAGCGAGTCGATCCCCCGTATTGACTCCGCTAGTTTTAGATTACAAAAAAGATATTCATCCGAAGCAGCGGAGAAAGCCTAACCGATCGGCTATGGCTCGGGAATGGCTATAAATGGTGTTGAGTACTAATATCACAGTGCATGCCCTGAAGAAATAATGGAACTAGTAGTAGCCGATACTTATATCCTTCTCGCGATTGGGTAAAAGTCGAAAAAAAAAGAAGAAAAAAGAAGATCATCCATAGGTTCCAGGGAAGCTAAAGACGTATAATTACTAAGGTAGCGGTTAAGGAAGCAGCTAAAGAATAAAAATACTACCAATGAGGTTGCAGGAGGCAACCCGAGATATGGTATTCGGTAGCAGTTGTGGGAAGAATGATCCCGGCAAATCTATCCTTTCGCATATAGGTTAGAAATGTCGCCACGCATTAGCGGCCCTCTCATGCCGCTGATCGACGTGGATCTAATGGATCTAACGAGGGCTTCATGGATGCGTCCCCTGGTTTAGATTGCAATTGGATCAATCTGGACCATTCGTACGGTCGCTGTTCCGTCCAATATAGTTGAGCTTGCAGTCAGAGTTAGAGCATAGTCGAGTTGCTCCGCGGAATATAGCTGGATTTGAAGGCTATCAATGAGAATACTACAAAGGAGGGAGAAGAAAAAGAGAGGGGGAGAAAAAGAAAAGAACAAGAACAGTGCACTAGCGTAAGGATTGTTACGGGTCATGAAGTAGAGTTGAAGGACTAATAGCATTATCGGCATACTGACTTATAGACACTTGTAGCAGTCTAGGTGTGTACATGGACATAAGATATATAGATTATGTATATTATGAACGATAAGAAATACATGTAATGGAGTAAGGAAACGCGATGATTACTTCGCACCACACCTAAAAGGAATCATAGTAATATTAGATACATGAGCCTACCACGAAAACCCTGCTACAATTTTGAGGACCCCGGCTTCCATCGAGGGGTTACAGCCCCCTCCCTAATGAGCTTCTCTGTGGCTTCTCGAACGCGTTCTGCAAGGTCAGTAGCGACTAACCCAAGGGTACCATAGACCTTCTCCCTGATCTTCGAGTCTGTCTGAGCCACAGACTGCGACATGTTCACAACAATACTATTTTGGAACTCGGGGCTTCGCAGCGTGGGCAAAACCTTCCAGAATTCCCTTGGGAACTTGTAGTCCAGTTCATTTGTCTGTAGCCATGTTTTGGAAGACACCTTGGCCATCCACGAGTCAAACTCCGTATCGGGCTCTATTGGCTCTTTAAATTTCATGGGGTAATAGTCCGATATATATCCTGGAATGCTACCGTAGTTACCGGTGCTTGTTGCCGCCCCATCCCGAAGGAGAGGATTATAGGTGCATTTGGACTGGTTAGCGGGCAATTGTTGGTTGTTCACACCGAGACGGTATCTTTGGGCATCAGGGTATGCAAACATACGCGCTTGAAGGATGGGGTCTTCCGAAGGTTCAACGCCGGGGACAAGGTGCGAGGGCGAGAATGCCAACTGTTCGATCTCAGCAAAGTAGTTCTGGGGGTTTCGTTTCAGAGTCAATTTCCCAAATGGTCGTGATGGGATCACATCGATATCGCGAGGATAATTGCCCAGATTCCAATGCTTGGTGAGATCGAGAATGTTGAAGGCAAGTTTGTGCACATCTTTGGGATCGACCACCTGGACGTTCGCTGTCCAGGTCGGGTACTCCCCCCGTTCAATCGCCTCATAAAGATCTCTCGTGGCGGAATCCGCATCCGTGGGGGAAACATTCTTGACTTTACTGCCCTGCTCGAAGTTTGGGCCGCGGTCAGACGAGAGGAAGAAATGGACATATTTCCAATTCCCGTCGGGCATGACCCACTTATAGGCATGGCCCACGTATCCGCTCATTGACTGGTAATTGAACATGGTGCCGAACTCGCTATACAGCCAGAGAACCATATGTAGCGACTCGTGATTGTTGCACACCCAGTCCCACCATATACTGGGGTTCACAAGGTTGGTCTGGGGATCCCGTCGCTGAGCGTGCATCATGCCTGGGAACTTGATGGGGTCACGGATGAAGAACATGGGAATGTTCAGACACACCCAGTCCCAATTACCCTCTTCGGTAAAGAACTTGACCGCCATCCCTTTTGCATCGCGGATCGATTCGGCCGATCCTCGTTCAAGACCCGTGGTCGAAAACCGGGTGACACAGGGGGTCTTCTTCCCAACTCCCAATAACATGTCAATATTACAAATATCGGAGATGTCATGGGTAACCTATTGGTTTCCGATTAGAACGTTGCTCGTTGTTTGAGAGGAGAATCATGACATTTACCTCGAACTCTCCATATGCCCCTGCGCCTCTTGCGTGCACGGCTCGTTCTGGGATCTTCTCCCGATTGAAATGCGACAACATATCAACCAGGTGAAAATCCTTTAGTAAGAGATTCTTCCCATCGCGTTGGGACCCGTCGGGCCTCATGACGGGACAGCCATTTGAAGTCGTGTAAATGGGGGCCCCGCAGGGATTCCCAGAGGGCTTCTGACAGCGAGTGTCGTCGTCCATAGCTAACTAGGTTGATGGCCACCGGAGAGAAGAGAGGAAAGAAGTCACAATAGGTAAGTCAACAAAGAAGAAAGGAGCCTCTAGAATGTCCGCAACAGTTTCGTTCATATGTAGTAGTTCACGATGCTATAAACTAGTTGTAATGTGAAAGTGGCAAAGCCTCCATCTCCGCTGCGCCTCTAAAATCCAAATTTTCGTTACATTTCCTAAAACCTCCTCATTATTCTTATCCAATCAATTGTTGATCTTTCGATGTATATAGGGGAAGGGAAGCAAAACACACACAACATGACAGAAGGGTTGTGGGGCCCAACAGCTCCACTTGGCTGGTCAAGACTAAGTTAGAATAAACTTTATCATAAAGTTTAACACCCGAGAACGAACCAGAAAACTAGCTGCCGTAGCCTAGTCCTAGAACGGTCAACACGGTACCGCTCAATTGGTATCTCAGACGTCCAGGGGAGCCTAGGGCCACTTTCCACCAGCTGTTCCAGTTCCAGGTTGCTGGCATTGCTCTTTCAGGGAACGTCCGAGTGCTGAATGCTATGACACACATGCAGTTAGTTGCACGGCGATTGGTGTATTGGCGAATCTTAATTATTTCATCATCCGGATGTAAACATTGGTCTTAAAAATTTCCCTACTTTCCCAAAATAAAGGCACAGTGACCGAACGCATCGAATATCGGCAAGTGAATACAGACCCACTTTAAAATTCATATTCACCAATCGTACCTAACGCGAGGGTTACATTTGCATGGGAACACTTTCGTAATCATAGTCACTATGGCTTGAGAGTAGGAGGGTATATTATTAACGTATTTAGTTGCATGCCACTAGGTAGGTAGGCCTCCAGGCTATTGGTAAGTATAGTGAGTGCAGCTGGGAAACCATAGCCATCTAGGGCTACATGCATTCATATGCTTCAATGTAGCCTGGACTCTGTCTCATTGCCGCCATGGGGATTTTCACTCTCTAAGCCGGTTGCCTCTACAAAACACGATACGAATTTCATGGGCAATACCGATCGCGGGTGGACCGAAATTACGTGCATCCAACAGCACTCTATAGTGTAGAAAGTGCATGAAATGGAAGAGTGGCTTCGAGATCGTTTGTGGCTGGCTGGCTGCAGGGCTTCCGACTCGCAGATCCTAAAAAGCTGATCAACCAGCGGTTGCATGACCGAAATAGAGAAGGCATCATCAGGGAAAAGATAATTATTGATTCTATCACCTCCAATTGGCAAGGAGTCTATCAGCGATGAACGCGTCAAAACACCATCATTTCCGAAGTAGCCAGTTGTAATTTTCATATCAATTATAGTTAGTTATGTTACGAGGCAGGAAAAAGTCTAAAGATTTCTAGAGCCTTAAAACTCAGGCCTGACTACAATATTTACCTGAGCAGGCCGACTAATTTAACTAATTTAACAGGTCTCGTGCGAAGCAGTGAAACCCAGCTATAACAGGGCCTCCATGTGCCATGTCGGTCATGCAGAACAGTGACGGCGACGCCGACATACTAATTTTGGGAAACGCCTGCAGCAGCTAGCTAGGGTCTGGGGGAGAGATAGAGAACTGCTTAACCGGTGCATGTGAGGAAACCGTCGGCCAGGGTTCGGGGGGACGGACACACTTAAGGTGGAAAAAAAATATAGAGAAAGAGGGTCCATGGAAAGGTGCCAAGAAAAAAGGTGTGGAGAGTACAGTTTCTGGCAAACTTGGGGCCCCCAGTGTGTAAGGTCTTTCTAGCATATTAGATTTTGGGGATCTTAAAATGGCTTCCCAGAATTAGATTGAAATTACAAAAATCAGCTGGAGCACGTAAGCTTTTCTCGATGAGTATTACGATTTCAGTACTATATAAATGGCAGAAGCTGAATTTGATTGATACTACATGATATTCATTATAAAAGTAAATGTGCGATAGGATTCACAAGAAGATAGAGACCATGCGACTGAATGCGGACCTCTTGCTGGACATCTATCCTTCTTACAATCTGATGATTTGGAAAGGGGTGGAACGGCTGCTTCGGGGAAACCCATAGCTGTGATGGGCTAGAAACACTCATGCATAAGCAAGAATACACACACATAGAGTCAGCCATAGAGGACTCACCGGAAGACCAGTTGCCAGTCTCAAAGGTTTGAAGATACACGCCAAGGTATGGCTTATTCTTCCGGTAAGAGAACGAGATGTATGCATGAAGATAGTTCAGGGCCCCGTGATCGTCGCCAGGACTGCCGATCGGGTCATTAAAAGGAACAACTCAATAGGGTCGCTTTGGAGAGGGTTGTCATACTAGTATGCTTTTAAGCTATTTTTGTACTTCTCAGCCATGTCGGTCCAGCCACGGCGCCGAAAGAAAGTGGTCAGCGCATCTGCCACCGCCATATCGTTCATGCCAAATACGGTGAAATAAACTTGCGGTTCGGGAATTGGCTGGTTGGGTAGAAGGGTATAGTTCGCCATACTAGGCAGTAGCTCGTCGGGGTTGGTTCCTAGAGGTAGATATCCCTCGGGATAGGAACGTAAACCTGGAGGAATCTGAAGTAAGTCCCACAGCTCTCGCATCATGTCCAGGCCGGCAAGAGTAGCGGGATCTGTGCGACGTCCACCGAGTGTCCAAAGATCCTCCATCGCAGAAAATGAAACCATTTGTTCTGAAATATAGATCTTAATACGCGACTTGCTGGGATCAACCAGATCGCAGGATAGAAGGCGTGGACACGCCGTGCTGTCTGGACCTCGTGATTCAACATATTCTTCCAACATTGCCAGGGAAGCAGTTATGCTTGCATGCTCCTTAGCTAGTTTGCGGACCGAGTCAAATATTAATTCCTGGATCGGCTTTCCGGTAGCGATTGCCTTCAAAGCAGGGTAGATGTAAGTCTTAACAACGAACTGGCTGCCTTTAAGATCCAAGGCCAATTTGTTTTGGGTCCTGATATCAGCCCCAGCTAGGGTATTTTCATGCAAAAAAGTAGATTCCTGGGCGTCGAGAGTCAGATCTCGCTTGAAATGATTGAAATACTCGAGGTCAATCGTCGGCTGGATCGCCATCAGCTTCTGCAGGCTTTCCCATATAGAATGGGAGTTAAAAGGGTCAATATTTGTGCCTGTGGCGGCGTTGATAGGCTCGAAGGTATACCTGACCACTGAATCGGAGCAATTTAGGCTCAGCTCGAAAGGTATACCATACCGGGTGAGAATGCTCAGCCAGCGGTCGCGGTCATTCGTGGGGTAGACACCTAAAAATGGAATGACATGTTTCTTAAAGATACCAAGATGCCTGTATTGGGAATGGACGTCGTAGTTAGCGGTTTGCAGCATTTCAGCAAACATGGGAGCTGTGCTGTGCCACCAGAGTCTCTGGTCGTCGTCGGGGAAATCGAAAACATCACTGAGGATTCTATAGACCTCTTGATGAGATGCGTTGAGGGTTTTGGTGTCGGACATGTTTTATGAATTCTAAAGATTGTTGTTTGATATTGTTAGAGAATGGCGTGTCTCATTCTTTGTATACCCTAGATCTTATATATAATACCATGTCCACATTGTGCCACACTATAATTAGGTATTTATGCATCTAGAAGGTCGGGATATATGCATGAAGATAAGTGGAATCTGCGAGAAATGGAGGAATGCGAGATATTACTAGTGAGCTGCGCGTGTGATTGCGGCAGGCGATGCACTGATTGATTCTCTTAGCTGCAGAGTTTTCATAGCTAAATATTTCATGTGCAATGACTGAGCCACCCATAATTCCGACACGCCCTTTTAGGAAATGCAGCGTTTATCCTTTGATGAATGACTGGTGTTTACGGTCTCAAGTGTGTCCTCAGCCCTCCTAAATATACCCACTTCCTTCTCACTCATTAGAACACTTTTGATGGCTTCTCGCCTAGTCTTGGCCCATCCTTGAGTTCTTACGCTGAGTAGTTTGAAACGCTCTGTCCGATTTTCTAGACGCAATAACTCTATAAAGCGTGTGAGCTGCTGTTCACCGGGCGGCTCTGTTGACCTATCTGCAATCATATCGCCCGTAGCTTCCAATTGAAGTTGAATGGAGCCTCTTTTGCACTCTCGTCATAGCCAGCGATTATGTATATACCAATGGGTTGCAGTTTTGTCACTAGCTTTACCAAATCATCGAAGAAGTGAAGTCGTAGCAGATTTGAAAGGGCTCACTTAGTTCCGGAGTTAGCGCCTCAAAAGTCTAGCTCATGGACAGCTATTTGTGACAGGGCTAGCAGGCACATGACGTAGCAGCTGCACCTCGTTTGTTTTCCAGCCCCAGCCAAATGCCCCATCAAAAAGAGGCGTAGCGCAACCCTGTGAGCTTTTTCTATCGACCTCGTTGTCAGCGAATGAGGAGTCACTCACACAGATAAATGATCCATTCGAATCATGACCGTATTAAACGCACATGTTTCTTGTCGGGTAAAGACCAAGTACATCAATAATTGCAACACCCAATCGGATGCCTCGCTAGGGGAGCTATCAATTCTGCAATTTTATCTCGCCAGCCTTGAAGCTGCAAATGTAACATCTGGCCTTGTCAAAATGCCTGCACAAAGCATGGACCCAATTTTTTATCACGAATCTCTTTCGAACATCAACTGTCTGCCACATATTACCGCCTCATATTGTGTTTTCTCTTCCTTTCCTTCAGCTGATTATGATGAATACCACATTCGCTTGCGCTCCCTCACAGTTTGTCCGTCTTGTAACGAAGACCCGCTAGAGAGAACTTGATGTCAGCTTCTGTGCGTTCGATTACTTCCAGGGACCCTGTTCGTTAGGCTTAAGCTTCTTCAAGGGCCTTCCTAAGCAGGCTTGGGAATAATGTGGTGGATTTAACGGTTTACTTGACTATCATACACCACTCTGAAATTTTACACGGTGTATGTCCGCATCATGTGACCGGCGCGGCTCGCTTCGCAAGATCCTTATTGGATGTCTAATTGACGGTGGAGGACTTTTTATTTCCCTATATAACTGGGGCCTTTATACTTCCGATGAGCCTTGGGGCAGGCAAACAGAGTTTCGACGGCGCTAACACTAATAACGCCACTAAAGTCAGTGCGATACCTGTATATTTTACGAAATCGCCACTGGCGAAATAATAATTTTACCAACAGATACAACATATTACTAGTACTTCTAGTAGTACCGTACCGTAGTTAGGTCTTCCAAAAATAAATACCAAAATACCGGTAATATACATAGGCATAGGTAGGTAGTATGCTGGCTGCTATGCAAGACAAAGTTCAGGGATATCTAGGAGGTAGACTTGATAAAAACGAACAAGTGCATGTAGGATCGCTGGTAGCTGCCAGAAGTCAGGAACACGCTCGCACGCGTTGTGGTAAAAATATTAACCAACGATCATCGAACTCCATCGTAAATACCGCGGTATTTACGAATTTTCGGGTTTTTGGTAAATACCCGGAATTATTTTATTTACCAAAATACCACCACCTACTTCCAACTACTTAAAAACCCACAGAAAAAAATCATTACAATAAAGTCAAACATCCCTAATACACTTTTATAGTTATTTAGTTATTCCTTTTATATTTTATTAATTATTATTATATACTTTATTATTCTACCGCCCCATGATGCCGTGTAGGCTGGGAAAAAAACCTGCCTCTCAAATATCTTCTCGGGCTGATGAGAGCACTCAGCGCCAGCCAGCTTTTCGTGCTGATGAGTTCTCGACCGAATGGGGCCAACTGTAATGCGCACCCGCTAGGCCTTTATACGGGCTACACCACTCGACCAAAAGGTCATAGAAATGTTGAGTGTATACTCAACATTACGTACGGCCTAGTCCATTATATAGCTTCGTGCGTTACACCCGATTTTGCCCCAACAACCACACTAACCACACTAACTACATAATGTTAGACCCTAGGGAGATCGCATGTTCCCAAATTCTGCGGTTACCTGAACCCAGACTCGAACCCACGACCTCCGGGGGACCGGATACACTCAATATAACTGTAATGCGCACCAGTGTAACGCACGAAGCTATATAATGGACCAATACAACAAAAAAAAGCCGTTAAACAATACAACAACAAAAAGCTATATCCGTCCTATGCAGCCTTTCGGCCGCTTAAAGACGTAAAATAATACAACAACAACAACAACAACAAAAAGCTATATAATGGACTAGGCCGTAATGAGGAGTATACACTCAACATTTCTATGACCTTTTGGTCGAGTGGTGTAGCCCATATAAAGGCCTAGCAGGTGCGCATTACACCAACCACCTTCGCTGACAAACCCTGTCTCTCCTTATCTAGTGGATAGCGATCAAGAACTGGAGGAAGACTCAAGTGATGACCCGGAGGCAGGCGAGGTAGAAGGAGTTAGGAACAAAAAGCTTCAGTCCGCTCAGTCAGGCCACGAAGCTGCTTGTAAAGGAGTTTAAGGATCTGGATTCACGGGAGAAATCCTCTATCTTACATAGTTTTTGGCATGATAGTTCCCTTCCCGAAGTATTCATTAGCCTTGAGGAGGATAAAGAGACCATGAGAGAACGGATTCAAGACATCTTAGGCCAGTAACTGCCTTCCTAATGTTTTTTTTTCACCCCCTTCTCTCTTATATTAAATTCTTTATACATAGCATGTTACGGTCTGTTTAATAATAAGCTCAGTGCAATACATTGTTTGACCTTAATAGTAAGAATAAAAGACATTTAAATTTATTTCTTTTTATAACTATTCAAAATATGGAACCGCCGCTTCAATATGCCAAATGCGCACTCCACGGCATTCCGGAGATTTGAATGGCGGTGGTTGAAGAGCTCTTCACGTATCTCTGGCTGTCGTCCGCTTACATACCACTCCCTCAAGTGATACCGAACCTTTTGATAGGGCACAAGGGGGAGACCATCCAAAGTCGAATATCCTGCATCAGCGAGGTAGTATCTGCCTTCTTCAGGAACACCAAAGCCGCGCTCGACAGCGTTTCGTATTACTACGCTGTCGTGAGCAGATCCTTCCTAGCTAGCTAACGTATTCCGAAAGTTAAGGCTGAAGTCCACAACACCCAGTACGTTTTGTGTCAGAAGCCCCTTCCTATTTCTCTACGGAACGTGTGCGTTATCTGCATGAGGGCACTGCGATTGGAATGTGGGTCCCATCAACGGCTCCGATACAATTCTGGAATGAGGGACAGAACCTGTTATTGCTGTATATCCTCTCCTGTACGGTAGTCGTTGAAGGTTTCACCACCTCCCGGTAGAACGTACCCGAAAAGAGTCGAAGAACCTCATGGAAGGCCTTTGTGATAGTCCTAAGGGAGTATTGAAAGTGCTCCCTTACCATTGTGTAGCTGGCGTTGGTGGTAACGATGTAGAGAAAGACCAGAAGCTTAACGCCAGCTGGACACACTCCGGAGGGTTTTAAGCAACCAGCTTGCGAGCAATAGTCCCACAACTCTAGAGATTCACCCAGCTCTAGTCGAGTCCATGCCTTGATTCGAGAGGGGCCGATGCCATGTCCTTGCGTTAGGCGCTGAAGGATTCTGAGGCCTTGCCCATATTCTCGGTCATCTATTCGTAGCCCCAATGGTATTGAGAGGGACATGGAAGAAAGTAGGCGACGAGCTTGATGCCGTTTTATGAGCAATAGCGAGAGAGACAGATAAGAAGAAAGGCGTGACGATCCATTGTATATGGAGAAATTGATAATATTGAAAAAATAGGATGATGTTAATGGTTGCTTTTATCTTTTATTATGTATAGTCATACCACAGTAACCCGTGGAAAATGGACAATAAAGGCAAAAAGGTAAGGGTAGAGCTCTCGACACGTGATTTCCTGGACGTTCCTGGATGCTTCCTTCAAGAGGAGCATCCAAGGTTCACTTCCTGAAAAAAAACGCATAATACAGCGCAATACGGCGATAGTACAATGAAACTCTCATGAATGTGCTAAAATGTACTAATTCGGCCCTAAATCCGCTAATCACTACTAAATTATACTAAAATCAAATTGTGGGACCTGCAGATCAAGTATACATACACCTAGGTTTCCAGGTTTCCATCCTCCACAAACGGACCTGTACAGGTCGGAAGTATAAAGGCCCTTATTAGCTACATGTAGTCACTCTTATCTCATTGCTTGGGGCAGGCTGCAGCACGCCTTCAAATGTCCCCGATCAGGTCGAACCATTTTGGCTGTTGAGCACTCTCTCGGGTTTAGCTCTTATATTATTCTAACTGAATGTATGGCCGGAATTTTGAAGCTAAGGGCAAGTGCAATCAAGCTTGCAAGATGATAGGGAGTTCTTGCAAAGATATCACAATGCTATTTCAACTATCCTAACACAAGGCTGGAGAAGAGAAAGAAAAGAGGAAAAGGCGAAGCCTTGTGGGGCCAGTGCGCCTATATATGTTTTACTGTATAGTACATATTGTGGTCATGTAATACCTGTGTAACCTAAAGCAAGGACACCATAGGAAGTCAGGACTAGTCCCCCCCTGACACAAGATGCAGCCGTACAAAATGCTGCTTATACCGATTACGGTAGGATCTTGCGCTTTCGTAATTATCATCGCCCTCCGTTTTGGTCTAGCTTGACTACGGGACGGACGATTCCTTCGCGATGGGTCACTTTCCGAACATTCGCTAATTCCCCATCAGATAAGGCGGCTTGCAGGTCCTGGACTCGGAGGTTTGCCAATGTTGTTCCTGTATCGTGACTCTTGCAGGAGTAAACTGCTATCATATCAGTAAGTCCATACGTCAAAAACATTGCTCTCACAAAGCCATCACTGCACAGATTTCTCAGGAGGCGTTGTCAGGGTAGTACCCTAACACTCGTCCAGTCTAAGTGTACCTTCGCGAATAAGCTTTGTAGGCCACTACTTGGTGCTGCGGTGTGAGATTAGGTTATCCAATGCAGATGTTCATGCTAGCATAGTATAACTACGTACATGTCACGGTGTCAACGGATTAACGGAGTATATAAATGCGAAATGAATAGCGGTCACGGAAAGGAATCAAAAGCGAGACGAGAATATACAGGGCGAAGTTAACCCTGAGATCCACGAAAGTGAATCTTCTCTTTCATTGCTCCAACCCAGTTACATAGCACTAGTAGTGGGTCTACAGCCTGTCGATGAGGATCCCTGCTTATTCGCGCAGCTAGTAAATTAGCTGAGCATCTCAACAATCCTAGCCAAAAAGATCAGCTGATTTTATACCTTTATGTAACAAAATACTATGTTATCCAGCTCAGCCAACCTCATGCATCAGGAGCAGTCTAACAGTGATATAACTGGATTGGATGTGGATGGATATTTATGGACACATCTCGCCAACATATTTTTGGGCCTTCTACGTGGCGTATACGTAGTGAACCTGCATGAATGATAAAGATTGAATAATAAAAACAACCTGTATTTAATAATCTAGACACGGTGTCACCCCGTGGGGCTCTATCTAATCATGAGGACACTGTAATTTAGTAGTAACTGAACTATCGTGGTAGGTGCCCTTATCGAGCTCGAGTAGAGCTATCTAGGAAGGATCACCGCATCCACAAAGGCATAACGATGATGTTGCCTTGATTACGCAGTATTCAGATAGCCTGAGATCTTCAGAGCTTTAATTTAGTTAATTTCATCATCTGGATTCGCTTCAATTATAGTGGTCGTGACTTAATTAGTCACAGCCGACAGTTATTTATTCCTAGCTGGGTTAGACAAAAAATGGAGGACCCTGATAATAGAGAAGGCGGGCAGGAGATTGAATCCGCCCTTGCTATCTTTGTTCTCATCCAACTACCTCCCAATGTTGATGTATGATCAGAATATGTTGTGCAGTGTCCTGCTCCTAGCTAGGTCAGCTCCTTTGCTTAGAATATTACTAGTAAGCGTGTATAATTGGCTATACAGCATGGAAATCATGGGAGTTAGCTCGCTCAGTAGCCTAGCTCATAACAGAAGCACCTTCGCGCCTAGTCGAGAGGCCGGTCATGGTCAGCTTACGCTTCATGTTTTACCTTATTTGGTAATGAATACTTAAATGAGATGTTTCGAGTGACTTCACATTCTATTCTATCGATCTCGCCACTCCATCTAAGGGGGGTGATAATGCCAGCCGGTAGGTCTTTATTTCCGTTAATATATCATAGCACTATGTGATCCATTACCAATCCGCAATCGCTGCCATTATGTGAACAAATGTTATCGCCATACAAAGACGCTGGATCGAAGATAGTAGATTAGAAATCCTAGTTGTTTGAATTAGTCTATGCGGGTTCGATCCCCAGGAGGGACGAATGACCTTGAACACGAATAACGACCTATAGGGTTTTGTGCGTGTGTGGCCTTTCTGGTTCGATTCCAGAGGGAATGGAGACTACTGCCAATGGCAACCTACAGGTTCTGAGCGTGTGGAAGATTTTGTAATTGGTGAATGAAGGAAATCACGATCATTATATGACGAAAACAAAATTCAGAAAATTCAGAAAATAACAACATACATGTATACAAGCATAACTATTCAACCATTACCGAGGATGTTACCGAGTCCCATGCTAAGAAATTGTAGGATACTATCTCGTTACAAATATGCTACCGTCGATGATCGAATTACTCCTATGAATGCCACCGAGAGATGGAGTGCCACAGACGGAAGAGTAAATACAATCGGCAAATACAAATGGCCCAATAGGAATGGTTGAGAGGCGAGCTGCCATTGAAAGGGGAAGAAATACTACTGCTATGGCAATGACATCAAAATCCTGCCCTCATTCTCGGTCAAGCAATGGTGTCCAAGCAACGTGACTTCTGGATGGGAGCAGGATGACGGCTTTGGAATAGCGATGGAATTTTGTTTTAGTTTTTTTGGTAGGGTTTGGGTCCTCAGCTCCAGCCTTGTTTGGGCTTAGAGAGTGTACATGCGCAATGTAACACGGCATGTAAGTTGATGTAAGCTTGATAACTACATAATGATAACTTAGTACTAACTATACTGGATGAGTATCATAGTTGAATCGCCTTTGCGACTCAATGTGTGTTTGGGGATCCCACCCTCCCATGCAGACTCTCTCATGATTCATTGATGTAACAAAGTCATGGGATGGGCATCCAGACATGATGATTGGTTGGGTGCCTTCATCAATGATCCTATGTTTAGTAAGCAAGCTAGCAGATGTTTACACGCGGTCTAGGCCGCTGATGCATATACACCATGACATTATCGCGTATATATGGGAGCTGCTGCATTTAAAGTAACTTCTTAGTTTCCAGGCTTCGGTCGATCCTAGGGCTGGGACCAAAAAGCTTGGCTTTCGACCATATTGATAATTTAACTAGACTATGGTAAGTGGTAAGCACCTTATCAAATGGTACCCTGTTCTAGGCCAGTTCTTTTCCTGATGTGTATAGTACATGTACAGTACCTAATATGGTGGGAACAGCAGGATACAAGCACCGTCATTGGTGGATGACAATTGGTTCAACAAAACACAAAACCGAGGCGGTTCTTATTGTATTCTTCGTTGGTGGATGGTGGAGCCAGGTGGCGTGTGCGCCGTAGCGAGATGCGGGGTTTACCCTAGAGGCCGCCCTATCGGACGTGCCTCAGACCTATGGCGTAAGTGGCTTTTGCCGGTGGCCTAGTTCAAAGGGTCTCGCGCGGCTATAGATAGTGGCTACGAGCACAATTAGAGGCAACGAAAGTCCTCAGTGGGTTCCTAGCGGCAAACAGCACAGACACATTTACACACTGTGCAGGGCGCGACGAGGGAGTACGACCAGCTCAAATTTGGGCTATGCGACTATAGGAATCCACTTACCCATCCATATGAATGATCTCGAATGCAGGCAGATTATCCCTGGAACGGCCGGTCTGACTGCATTCCTGATTAGTCCCAGAACCAATCTGCATAGATCATTGGATGGGCAGGTTCGCTACGCCGTGTAAAGACTCTGGATCCCACTCTGCTGTTTCCACCATAATCTGAGATGATAGTACTAACGAGGAAGGATCAGGCCACGTCGGTAAGCTATTGGATGGACCAACCTTTGTGCGAAA
>JAHQZX020003208.1:0-93570 GCA_019804575.2 Pseudotulostoma volvatum | reverse complement strand
TTAACGACGACGCGCGTGCAGCTGCGGTAGATGCAGCAGTCTATTCCCATTACCACTAGAGCTTTATTGCTTTCAGCCACCACATCGCCAAGTCGAATGTCAGCGTGCGTTCTTGCTAGGGACTCCACCTCCAACTCCAGCCATCAGGACGAATTGAAGCGCTTGAAACGCTGATCGCATTTGGGTCAGCACGGTTTCCGGAGATGTGACTCCATAAATACCATCCGGTAGGGGAGCAATCACCGCATTGTGGCCGCTCAACTTGCCGAGCGTGTAGACATTGTGACCAGTCCATGGCTGACGAAGGTTGAAGTGAGTCTCGTCTAGCATGGCCTTTGCAGCTGCCATTTCTGACGGCAATGCGCAGATCCATGCGACTGTGTAGTTATCGTGAGATACTAGTAGAGACATAGTTTCCAAGGTATAGTATACCAGAGTAGTCCAATAAACAGTTTATTTCTTAGCACTGCGGATGGCTACTTGATAGAGAAAACTACAAGTATACAGTATTTGGCTATCATGGGCTCGTTTTGGCTGCAATCAGTACACCGAGGGGTAATTCCAGCCAATTAAATTCAGGTACCCCATTAACTCCAGAGTTGTTGGGGATATATTACTAGAAGTAATCTTATGATAAGTACCCCCTATAGGGGGATTTTTGTAATATAATAGTATGATAGTAGCTTAGTTCCTCCACTCCATGTACAGAACCCGGTAGAATAATAAGTGATTTCAAGAGAAAAGTATAAAACCCTTGGCAAAGCATCAAGTAAATTATTCTATTGTAGTAGTTATAGGTATGTCAATAAAATGTTGATACCTGTACAGGGCTGTGGAATATTTTTATTCTATGCTTGATGACCAGAAGGACGCCACCAAGGGTAGTGATCTACTAATTTGGGATGCCCACTCATTGAGCAGTTAAGAGTGAAATTCCTAAATGCTTCAGTATTATGGCAAATCATGCTTTGGGGAAAGAGGCTAGATCATAGCGGTTACGAGCGATCAGTAGGATCTATTTTGGTGATTTATTTGCTAGCTAGAAGGGAGAGAGAGAGGAAGAGGTGCGGCGTGTCCCCTTGCTTGGCTAGAAATATAGGTCTTGATTGTACTTGAACCCTGCCCAATGGACGGTTAGGGATCATCCTCTGGAATCGTCAGGGTCAATATATGGGGAGGAGGGTTCTTGATCGATAGCGAACGTGAAAGGTCACCGTTGATGATGATGACCAGCTGGCGAAAAAAAAAAAAGATACAGCAGCTCAATATACCCAGAGCTATCATTTGATGTTAGTAGCCAGACACAAATTTATGCTAGGATTCACCTGCCGCAGCAGTATGTGTCGCATTTTCATAAACACCTTGTATTCATGTCAGTGGTTTCTTTTGGTGGTCATCCAAGGCGGAAACTTCTTCTTCTCCAACGATCGCGAGCATCAGCAAGGTTTGAAGTATTCCAGGAGACAGGATCGATGTAGTCATATATAGCATAGCTATAGCTAGCTATACAGAATACCTCATATGTGACATCTAAAGCATGCTATGATACATAATAACTATATATATGGAAATAAGGCTGATAATACATAGCAAGACATTATAATAAGTAGTAATAATAAGATAATAATGCGATATATTTCAAGGTGCCATCTCATCCCCACGATTGATTGATCTTCATCGCTCGTTCTTTTTCTTTCCTTTTCTAGCCATGACATGATAATAATAAAAAAGACAATGATGATGATGACGGATAGAGATCTCTGTAAAAAGAGTTATATTAGAGTTTCTTGCGGTGGAATATCGGACCGGCTCTTAGTCATCAGCATCGTTCACCGCTTTCTCTTGTATAGTACATATAGCCCCTTAAATGGGTGATAGTTGGAAAATCCCTATCTCAACGTCTGCCGGTTTACCTGGTTCAGACCGTGTCCCAAGTTATTCGCCAGCACCAAGAAAGTATGGGTAGTAGTTAGGATGCGCCGCAGCTGGGTCTCCAGCTCTAGCCACCCACTCACTATACGAAGCAGATGTACGCGCCGCGAGGGAATACCGAGTCAACCCGTTAGGTAAAAATCGGACGCCAAACTGGAATACAATCGAGCCACCTGCTCGAAAGCATTGTCGGCTACTTTCAGAAAACTTAGGACTTTTCAACCACCGGCGAATTGGCCGCCGTGGTTCGCGCGACGGCATGCACCTAGCAAACTCTCAGCAACTTGCCCGAACTGCTAGGAAGCTAGAAGAAAGACAGGTCATCCAGGAAAAACATGAGAGTGATTGGAGGTCAAGGACTGGGTGATGCCACAAAGAGGGTGTTCCGGGAACTGGACCGGAACGCTCTCCCTATACCAGGAACAAGCAAGAAGCGGGTAGTACCTACAGCAGCAGAAGATGGACTCACAGCATCTCAGGAATCGGCTGTCACTCGTCCCTTTCGATGAATAGAAAGACACCGACGATCCTACAATATAATGTTAGCAAATCCCGTGAGCAAGTGATGGCTCCGCTGCTGGCCGACGAGAACGCATGGATGCATCATATCATCGCTATCCAATCTTCGTGAGCCGCCGGCTGAAGGGGGCAAATACATATGCATCACACGCCGGACCTGGACTCACTACATCTCTGGATAAAATGTGGGGAAGAGGCTAGGACGATCCATATCTGTAATGTATATAATCCCGTTGAACTCAGGGGAGGGCTCAACAAAGCACGTTACCGGATCTTCGAAAGGCGCTGGAAAGCGATAAGGACGGGGAGCACCTGGTCTTAGGAGACTTCAACCGCCACCCGATTTGGGGGGGAGCACAGTCCCGAGGAGCGTCGAATAGCGCGGTAGACCTACTAGAGCTGATCACAGACTATCACCCAGAACTACTGCTACCGGTAGGCACAAAGACAAGATAAGAAAGAGGGGCAAACCGAGCACGATCGACTTGGTTTTTGGAACCAGACTGCTCTTAGAACTGCGGCCTTGCGGGTAGTGAGCATGACGACCATGGGGTATCCAGAAAAGAAGAGACGATTGTGGAGCCAGCTGAAGGAGAAGGTTTTTCTAAAAGACCTCCGAAAGAATCTCCCAAGGGAGCGGAGAAGTAAACTGTGGTAGAGAAGAGACATTGACGAGTGGGTCAACCATACAGTACAGGTTGTCGGCACAGCCATCGTCATCACTTCTCGGAGACAGAGTATGCCCAAGATCAGTACCCGGAGGTCAAGGCGACACGGATACATGCACGACGGAAACACCAGCTGCTCCACATGGAAGAAGCCTGGGAGGAATACAAAGCGGCTCGCAACCTCAAAGAAACGCCTGACTAGGAAGCTCCTACGAAAACCCCACAGGGGGCGAGTTTAGGAAGCTACAGAAACCCCCTTAGGTCTCCAGAGGCGCCAAGAACCGGGGAACCGCGTTAATCGTTCACTCCCCTGTCGCGAATGGATCTAGTACTAATGAAAGCGCAGATTGATGACAAGATCATGCTCCTTAAGGAAAATTCTTCTCGCAAACAAAGGAAGTGGATCTCTCAGGCATGCAAGATTACGCCTATCGCGAGCTAGTGGAATGGCCTCCATTCAAGCAGAGGGAAATGAAAGTGGCACGCTCCATAGCGGCGACGCGCAAAGGCACCCGGTCGACGGAATCCGCACCTTAGCACTAAAAATCCTCAAGGATGTCCTGCCATCGGTCCTCACTCCGCTCTTCAATGCATGCGTTGCCTCCCGCTACTACCAGAACGCTTCAGACCGCAGAGACGGTTTAACTGTCTCTGCCTGTCTGCTCCGCAACCCGGGGAAGGAAGACTACACAGGTTCACAAAGAGCACAACGGTCTCGCACACTGTTCCGTGGAGAGTCTCTGGGCGATTTAGAAGGTTGCTCTTGTGTGCTACACCTCACAAACATTACACTCGACAATGGCACCTATAGAGGGATGTATATAATATACAGATAGATGGACTGGGTGACCAAGAGGCCGATCGGAGTAACAATTTATTATTATTATTACACCCGACAACTCCTTTAGCGGGCTAGTGCGGGTTCATATGTTTTCGCTAAATGCCTCCTAAGTTGCATTATTTTTAGTCCGCTTTGTCCACAGGAGCTTTGGATTACCGACATATAGGAAGCAGATCTGCCAGGGGTCGCTCTTTCTGAGACTTGATCCGCACCGACTCGATTGCAATTTGGATCCCCCGCCGAGTACCGTTGCCGTTTGGCAGGCGGACAAGAATCGGCATCGCCGGTTGCAGGCCGACGGCGAGATTGCGCTGGCCTTCCTCAATGCCGTAGCATGCAGTCACGGAATTGATCGTATTTATCCGGCGCTGGTATTCCGCCTCAAGGGTAGCACCAGGCATGGTCAGCATGTCTGGTGTCAATCATCAGGTGCTCCAGAAGCATGAATCCCCTGTCTCTAGTGGCTCCAGCATATCGAAGATATGTGGTGACCTCAAAGCCGGTGATCTTACCCCCTTGGCGCATTCGGAATCGCACTGTGGACGCCTTCAGTTACATCTCCAATGCGATTCAATATCCCGTGGTTTCCCGGACCGCCTAGCAAAAGACAAGTTTATCCAGGGTTTTGTCTCTTAATCGGCTCCTGCTGTCCAAGGCCGTTCAGAACCCGGAGCTTATAGAGATTATCTGGGCAGTCCAGCACCAGGCCGGTTGTAGAAATCCTCTTGAGGTCCTTGATGTGAAAGAGCATGCCCAGCGAGCAGACATGTGAACCCAGCCAGAGTTGAATCAAAGATGATTTCAATGATCTTGAACTCGTTCCAATCCAATTTAGTTAGCAGACTAACTCCCAAGGAGGTATATAAATCAAGGACACCTACGGTGCTTTCTTGCCGAGAAACTTCTTCGTAAACTTTGGCTTTAGGAAAATGAACAGTCGCGGACGCCCTCCTTCCGCATCTCAAATTATCTAAAAAGATCTCGCTGGCGTTGAAGCTGGCATCACTCCCGCTCTTGTCGGGTCCGGTCGGGAACGAAGCGCCTTGATCGAGAGGCACCACGGGGAACTGGCAGTGAAGCGAAGATCCGGAAATAGAGGGTGTGAAGAGAAGAGAGCTTTGGATGTGTAAAGAAAGGTTACGGGACAGCGTTACTGAGGAAAGGGAATCACTATGGTGTGATAGAATCAGAGTTGATCGCTGGGCTTCCCACAGTGTTGGGGCCCAGCTTCCCTTCCTATTTACATACAGAAGTCCTAATAGCCTGTTACAGGATGAGGGGTTTTGATATATACTCGTTGTCGCCCCAAGCCGCCGCGCACGCCCTGAAATGCCGCACTAAAGGCCCGCCCCGGGGTAGCAGAAGAATTCAAATATTTCAACAACCATGGAACGTCTCAAGGCGACTTTTAGAATTGTCAGATTCTATTAATTACAGAGCTACCGCCGGAAAATTCAATTGTAGTGAATCGACATTATAGCGTCGTCATCAAGGCAAACAGCAGGAACGTGATCTTGTTGCCCGTATTAATAAACTCATGTAAGGATCGTACGTATCCTTCGTTACTTGTGGTTCAGCGTGACAATGTGCTAGTCCCTTTAAATGCAAGAAGCATCTACTAAATGAAGAATGAGAGGTGAAAGAGGTATAAATGCGATGTTACTTTGATTTCCAAAATTATCACTAGGGAGGGAAAAGGGAAGAGTTTCCATCCTAGCTACGTTTCTAACTATTGATCGTGTCACGTGTTCACGTGAGGGATTGGTAAGCGCCTTACAACTCACGGCACGTGGGGTTCCTCCTATGACCACAATGGTGAGAAACTTTGCCAAAGAATTGGCCAAAAAGCCCATTGGAAAGAACTGGGTCTATAAGTTCGTTCAGTGACATGGCGATGAGCTGGTTAAAGGCCAGGATCCGGTCCGGCAAAGACCAGATAATACTTCAAGAACTTCAAGATCATATGAAGATTATTTTCTGTTGAAATCTGTGGTTAATGTCGATAGCTTTGGTCAAAAATTGAACAATACGACATTCAGCCCAACAGCATCTATAACATCGACGAAAAAGGGTTTCTGATCGGTTAAATCACTTCTACTAGTACAAGGACAATCCGAGGGGCCAAGGGATGCTTCTTGGTGTGGCTCAGGATGGTAACCGATCGTAGATTACTCCGCTAGCCTGTACCTATCGAAATGGATCTTCATTACCACCACTACTCATCTATGAAGGTCAGCGAGGAGTTTAAACCTCTTGGCTTGATGATGTCAACCCAGAGCATCATCAAGCCTTCTTTACCACATCCACTCGTCGGCTTCGACCTTTAGACGTCTTTATTTGGTCCTTTATCGACTGCGTATACTGAACAAGTTGTTAAGTGGATAGCAGAAACACAAGGTTTAAGTCGCCTATCCAAACGCGAAATCTGGAGCATTCTCTATCCGGAATTTACTAGGGCATTCTCTAAAGAGAACATTCAGAATTTGTTGGAGAAAGACAGGCCTAGAGTCTACCCGTTTAACCCCAGGGTTGTCTTGTCACAAGATTGAGTCCGTGGGCGAATGAACAATAAAGACTGAACGCCGGGACATCCGAAAGTTCTGAAAGTTCCGCTAATTCCGCAGCCATTCCTAGCCTTACAGCACCGGAATTACGTCGCCTTGTAGATAAAGTTACCAACAAGGCTCATTAGAGGATTGATGCCACGACTCGCAGGCTTAAAAACACTATCGAAAGCTTGCAAACAAAGGTTGAATTGCTTCAACATGAAAATAAAGGCCTAAGAGAGGCAGTAAGACTCGAGGAGGAGAAAAGGTAACGCAAGAAGCCTCTTAGGGACATTCTTTGTGAGAAGAATGATCCCAATGCTGCCCAGATCTATAGTCTTAGGAGAATTGCTCGCGCGCGAGAAAAGGAAGCCGAAATTGAGGCTGAAGAGTAAGAAAAAGAGGCAAAAAGAGATTCAGGAGGCCGAAAGACAAAAAAAGGCCGAGATTCAAAAGCAACTGGCCCAGGAGAAAAAAGAAGCTACGGAGCGGAAACGGCAGGCAAAGCAGCAGCAAGAAACAGCAAAACAGCAGCAGGAACTAGCTGATAAACAACCAGTGTGAAATTGGATCCTATCAAACATCGGAACCTCCGATAACAAGTCTTGGACAGTCTGTGTGAAAGAAAAAACGCGCCCGGAGATGAAAAAGCAGTCCCGCTAATCAAGCCCCACCAACAACTCCGCCGCAAATGGGTATAGGTCCGTCTATGGTCTTTACCTCCAACTCGACTATCCAGACATGTCTCTGGGACTCAGATGCTGCAGAACTGTCTCCAAATAATTCCCCAACGCCTTTGTTTACATCTCAGCCCGCCGGAAATGAAAATGAGGGGGAAAGATGCCAAGACGGTCTCAGCGCAACTTCAAACGCCCACGTTGGGCAGACGACTATGAAATTGAATAGAATGATTTTTTTTTTGTTGTAGTCTTGGTAGTATCAAACTCCGAATCGAAATTAATTAATGGTTGTTGGGATAGTTATTTAAATTTGTAGTTAGTCCTACGGTCGCATTTTGTTGCGGCATTTGGAAAGTGCGGCGGCTCGGGGTGACAATGAGTAAGTGTTCACGTAATTTTGGAGGAAGGACAGAGCAGGAACGGACACGGTCGGCATGATGAATGGAACTGGAAGGGGAGCCAAAAACGGCTCCCCTTCGCTGCCTGAGTTAAACAATGTTAGCGTCAGGAACGAGTCCTGCATAGAGCGAAGCCCGTGACCGTGTGTGAATTTGTTCACATAACTCTAGGACGGGCGGGTTGGTTACCTATGCCAAGTAGCCCTTTTCGGCCTTACTAACCGCCACACAGAAGTTTGTCCATTTCCTTTTTCAACACTCCCTTTATGTAATCAAATATGAGCACTAGTATATCCAAAATAATAATAGTTAGTACTATGATACTGTTGGCCCTCTCCTAGCTGACATCCTTTTGCAGCCAGATGCCTTGCAAGCTCTTGACTTTGTGCGCCAGCGAGTCAGTGTACCATTCCTGTCGCGCGCACTGTACATTGATGAGCCCGGAAGCATTGTTAGCATGGATCCCTCAACCAGTTGCGATTATCAAACTGAGGTTAAAAGGTACAACGTAAATGTGTAGGGTTGCAATATCAAAATGATCATACCTCATATATGGTGTTGTACTGAGTATATTCGACATGCGTTCAAGATGGCATCATGCAAAGGCCCCGAACACGATCCACGAGACAATCAAAGTGCCCTTGTTTGGGTACAAATTAATGTATTGGTTCTAGACCAGGTTCCATCGCTTCTATTAATCCGCTCAACTATATTTCGTATACTTCATACAGTTTAGGACGTAGCCACGGTACACGGAAATGATGTGATTGGTAAAAATATATTTATTCATAGATCTTTTCGAAGCGTGAATAACACCTGGAGCCTCATGGTGAGAATCGGGAATATACGTAAGCTGCAGACTGAGCATTCTCTATAGCCGGACCACACAACCATGTGCCTTGCGTCAGCAGTGACAGCTTCATTTCGGCGGGAATTACATTAATGGCTAGGACCTAAATAAAGAAGACAATTTCTTGTCCTTCATACTCCGTCTTACATATGGAGTATCTTCCCTCTTGTGGAATGATTCATAGCAAGGAACCCTTAAGGGAGCCTGTATGGCATGGTCCATAGTATGTACGCAGACATATTTCGCTCGCTTAGGTAACTTACTTCAAAGCAGAACGGCCATCGCACAAAGAAGCTGGTCAATGCGGGGCAATAATAGATAAGATGAGTATGTCTGTGCCCATATATTTAGAACGGCTCTACGATATGATATCTGTTGTGACCTGCAACGTCTGCTGGACATCACTGATTATACCTGAGACCTCACGGTCCTGTTCTTTATAGGTTAGATGCATATATACAGACTGAAGTTTGGGGATGCGTACATCAGAGTAACAGCAGAGGCATTTATAATTGTCCTGAAACGTAACCCTAAGAACTGGCCAGGGAGGAATAATTTGGAAGACCTCGTTTTTGGGTGGCACACGCATGCCCAAAAACACGACGGGTCGATACCTTTCTGGTGCTTACATGGAGGAAGTTAAGTCCTAATCCGCTCTCAGAAACCAATGCAGACCACTAACAGCATCTATCAAGCGTGATAACTATAGCCGACACTTGACAGTTTGGGTGAGTAGACGCAACAAGGTTGGCAACCTATGGCTCCCTACTTCGTCCACTCCGAAGCTTGTGGAGCCTCTGGATCGTATCCGAGCGATTCAACGATGCAACGTCGAATTGAACCGCCCGCAAAACTTGTCCCCCAAAGCTCCAGGATGACGCCACAGCCGCCGATTTGTCAACATCCGACGGTGGCTAGCACGGACATAGTTCTAACTGACGGGGAGGGTTGGCGGGGTCCTCATGACCAACTGCCGTCCAACCATTGTCTTGTTATTATTACTATTCTACTTTGATATGTATGCACGGCTTAAATGAATAATGAATCTTACCCGTCTGTGCATGCAGAGCGCCAGGATCGGCTACAAGTTTCTGAAGTACCAGTGTAAATCACGACGGTTATGGAAAGACGTACATTATTAAATTGTGTTAACACTGTGCGGTGCCCTTTTTTTAAGGTAGTGACCTACATAGGCCTAGCAGAGTATAGGTTGAGAATGAGAACAGTATACTTGGACCTGAAAAATTAGTTACGGAATTGATTCCGCTCCGTATATACTATACTATATATACTATTATGGTAATAGCAGGATAACATGCACTAGTATGCAGCCATGAATGATTTATATGGGCCACTGGATGTACATAGTTAGTTGACTAGTATACTTAGTAGATTCGGATCGAATTCTCTCCATTGCTCCGTCCAGTATGTAGCTAAGGTATGCAGCAAGTCGTGTGCTAACCCTGTATGGAGTAGTGGGAGCCATGAGGTCCAATCATTGTTACATGACAAGGAGAGACCCGAATTCCCGTCACTCTCGGATCCTTGGCGCAGGAGGTGGTCTCACTTGAACGGAGCGACTTGCCAACAGGGACTTCACTAAAAACCACAAGAATTCTCTGTTAGGATACACTCTCCGACAGCACTGCCATCCGTCTACTGCAAGTGATAGATGGAGGGGAGCGGTGCAGCCCACCCACAAAAGAAACCATGCGGGGATAATTGAGAGAACATGTGAGTAGGGGGGCAAGTCAAGGAAGGAAAAGCAGAAACAAAGCAGCATTATCCAGCCAATGATACACCTCTTAATAACGATATTACTATGAACCATCAGGTGAGCGGCTGTAGTTAAGATGCGTACCTAGACTTGCATTCTCCGGTCTTCAGATCTTCAGATTTGAATGATCCTTATCAAACGGGATCTCGATTGAGGTAATATCTGGCTAGTGTGCGATCCATCCTGCTTTCGGGAATAGCAGCGCGTTCTTAACGGAGTAGGGCTGGCCTCTTCCCCGGGGTCGCCGTCCGCCTTCTGAACGTGGAGCAGTGACGAGTGATAATTATAAGGTGGTGGAAGTCGAATTTCCTGCCTGGATATAGAGTATGTGCAACAGACGTGACGTCGAGCACGTTCGGCCTGCTGGAGGGATGTTCCTCGACGTGAGATCAACCTTGTCATTTAGAAGTTCAACTCGTCTCGATTGGACCAGCAGAAAACCGGCTAACACAACAATTGGATGAACTGGCCGAGCCGAGCCCACTTGAGAAGGTGCTTGGCATGATACCCGTGACCCCCTAGGCTTATATGTTAGAAAAAAAAAAAATTAATAATTTTTTTTCCGGCTCTCTCTCTAACCTCTACTCAGGGACTGAGAGGCGTTGTATGTATATGATATGACTATGCAAATATATGGATATATAGATGAGCGATAAGATGTCGGTTGACGTGGGGTACCTTAGATATGTATATATATGAGTGCGGCACACGCTGCAAGTCGAGTGTCACCCGGCCTGGTCACCGCAGCAAGAGCAGGCGGCGTATGATGGGAAGAGAAACAATTATTGTAAAAGGCGCCAACATGTCGCATCCCTTCCGTGCAGCAGCGGCATTATCAGCAACAACAACGCCGTATCCTCAGCATACTCCTTTTTCGTTCTTAGTTTTAAGGCTAGGGCTAGTGAGTCCAGGCGCCGTCGCTCACCCGTTCTTAGTGTGCCTCTCTTTTCCAACGAACGGGAGGGTAAACACGATAGAGATCGATTAATTAAATCCTGATGGACAACTTCCCTCCCTTTCCCTTCCTCAAAAGAACGAACGAACCACTCTGGCCACACACAACTCTCCACATTACAATTACCGATTCAGAACTAAAATCAGGGACGATCTTCCCCATCTATCATCATCATCTCTTCCCTCCCTCTCGTCTCGCTATAATAATATATGATAATATAAGATATATTACGATTATGATGATTATAATCTAATTTACAAGTACATATGTATACATATGTATGTATGTATGTATGTATATATGTATGTATGTACATTTGATTGTATTATGTACATACACACAGACCGACCGGCAATATCAATAGGAGAGAAAGGGCACAACAAAATTGAAAAGAGAAAAATGACCTTGACCGCCTCTTTGCTTCCCCACCCCTTCTGATTCTTGTCTCTCGGAGATTCCCACTCTTCTAAGGTCTCCAACGAAGGATCTCGCCTTATTCTCTGGCGTCGTCTTTCATCCTTTTGCGCCATCATCATCCCCGTCATTGCGGTGCTCTCGATCCCTTTGACGTCGATGATGTCCAACCTTGACATGACGATTGACGGCCTCGTCAGCCAGAATGACGCCAGACACTATCTCCATCCGACTTCATGGCCATTTGCGGTGGATCAGAATACCCAACCACGGGACGGTCAACGAAATATCTCCCCTCTTCAGACCAACAATTTTCCGTTTGAAGCCCTCTCACAGGAACCCAACATGATTGCGGATTGGCAATTTCAACAGCTTCAATCACACCACTTACCGTATCATCATCATCATGAAGAGCCCGCTCCGGCTTCGCAGTTCACGGCCGGTTTCAGTCTCCCCTTGCACCAGGCATCTCCCGTCGATCTGCTCTCAGTAACTCAGGCGCACTTGGAACCTGGTTTACTTGATGGATCCTATCTGCCCCTCTCCACTTCCATCGGTGCGGTGCCCTTCGCCTTCCAAGACTTCCATCCCGACCTGATAAATTTCCCTCATGGCTTGCCCGATATGTCTTATACACAGAGCATTCTGGGCAGCAGTCCATCATCTGAGTATCTAGAGGTGGGATCTTTGACTAGCTCGAGTAGCGACAATGGGTGGACAGTTATCGGGGACCGTCGTTCCACCGACCCGATGTTCCCGGACATGTTCATCAATCCCACCCAAACTTTGCATGATCACACTCCCCCCGACTCGTCCTTCTCGTCGGATATGGGAGAAATTGGGAGTTTTGTGGAGGTCTCTCACCAACTTAATTCGCCGGGCTCGGATAACATTGAGTACCCCCCCCAGATCGGTCGCCGCCTCTCTCACGACCATACGTCCTATGGGTCTCAATCGCCCGTCAGTCCCGTACCGATTGTACGACCAATCGCAGTGCCATCCAAGGAATCTGCGTCCCCAACTCGATCTCCGGCATCGCAGTCCTCTGCTTCCCCACCAAGTCGGAAGCCGTCGCGGAAGAGCCCGATCGCCGCCAAGACCACGGAAACTAAGATTCGTAAACAATCACAGATCGGAAAGCCGGAGACTGAGAAGCGAGTGGGCAAGCGGAAAGGGCCATTGAAACCGGATCAGCGAAAACAGGCGAATGAAATCCGGAAGTTAAGAGCGTGTCTGCGCTGTAAATTTCTAAAGAAAACGGTAGGTCTTGGATCGCGCCCTTCTAGCTTGGTTATGGGTAGATATCATGAGCCCAGTTTTAACTCTAGATTTAGTGTGATACAAGAGAGCCGTGTGGAGGCTGTCAGCCCTCGCATGCCCGATTGTGGCAGGTTCCGTGCACCCGGATCGATATCAAGGATATTGGATACTTCATGAAGGACTGGAAGGCCGATTATGAGCGCCATATTACCCTAGAGATCTCAGTAGGCAACATTAAGGGCTTCTCCGAGCATGAGCGGCCTCTGTTCGTCACGCATGGATACGGTCAACTTCTACCGATTTCTGCTCGCGAGGTCTATGTCCGGGATGACGAGTGCTTCAATGTGGACTGGGTAGAAACGGTCCAACGGCAGCCGACCCAATTCGAAGTACGCACTGCTAAGCTCTCAGCTGGGGTCGACGGCATCTCGCACAGCATGCTCTCGGAATATCTCGACCGCCATATTGACGGCAATGGCAGCTTCGAGAAATTCGTAGATGATTACTTTGAGGGCACCCAATTCCTCACGCAGATGCTCAAGACGGCATTTCGCTATTATTACCGCACCAAGCTCCCAGTTATCCGGAAAGCGCTCAAGCTTATCCTCGCTTATAACCTCACAGTTCATGTAACTATGGTGGAAGGCATTGGGGAGGAAGAAGGCTTCCTGGGCAAGATCGACAAAGAAGCCTCCAAATTCAGGGGTAAAACCATGGCGCCGGTCATGATCAACTTTCAAATCAAATATGCAATGGCGGAGATGTGGCGCGAGCTACAGAAGGATGTCCTCGAAGAGTTATCTGTCCTCTACTCCAGCGTTTACACCAGGGACAAGTTGAAGAATTGGCCCACTATCTTTATCCTGGCTTCTATCATGTTAGCGGTATGGGAGGAGATGCAGTTTGACTGTCATTATCGTGTCCCAGTAAGTCTCCGTCCTTGGATCGGTGCCATTATCATTACCTTCCCTATGCACTGACCCCGACTAGGATGCTGGTGCGGTCGACAAGTTCTGCCATGATATGGAGTCAACCCCGGTTGGTGTCATCGTTGGACTCTTCCAAGCCATATCCCAGAAGCTCCCAGCGTTCACAGAATGGGAAACCCACAAGCACCACCACTTACTGAACTCTAATATGGATGTGTGCGCTACGATGACGGAGGTTCGTGAGCACGTTACCCAACATGGTATGTTCCCGGCTAGTTCTCTCTCTTACACCCCATCCCACTTTCTCTCCCATTCTCTTAGGCTCTAATTTCCAACTCGTCTTTAGAGGCATATCTCCGGGGTCGTGCAAGCTCGAAGTTCACCCGCAACGACTTTGATTGTCTTTCAAATAAGTTCCTCGCTAGATTGGTTATCCGCGCCAACTGAGCCCTTCATGGGCGGAGACGCAAAGAGATGATTGATGCTATTCTGTAGCAACCGTTTCGGAAGCTCTGCTACGATCGCGACCTCTATAAGGTTAACCATCATAAAATCATACTATATTGCCTGCTGGGGCGAACCACTCTTTCAACTGTGGAGTCTTTTCCTTCCCCTTCTCTATGTGGATCCCCTTAGTTCCCCATCATTCTTATCCCTCTATAATCGCTTCAATCGTGACCTAAGATCGCATGATTTTCACTTCCTAGCGATGGCCTTTAACTCGCATAATCTTTCTCCAAGGCGATGATGAGGATCACGAACGTTATGATACTGTACGGTCACAAATCACGAATTATCATGGCAACGGGCCAGATGACGGCGCAAATAACTCATCGTTCTATTTGTATGGATTCTCATTCTATTTCGACTGTTGTGTACTTCGATCGGTTTCTCGGTTCTACAGGCACCTAGTGGTGTAAATGTTTGGATATACCTAGCCTTTGGGCGGACCATGTCACCATGGCCACATGTTTAGGAGAGAAAGATAGGTTCGCCGTTTTCTCTGTTTGACAGGACCCCCAGCCGTTACCACCCAGAGAAGAAATTATATAGAAGATAAAGAGAAATTCAAGGGAAAATAATCCGAAAGAAAATCGCGGATAGCGGCTAGGGTTTGTGTTTCATTTTTCTACCCTAGAAAAATCGCTAGATCAGATATTTAACGGGCTAGACGAAGGGTTGAAATATCCGCACGCGCAGCCTCGTGTTAAATCAAACAGAGAATCACCATAGATAATCAATAGTCTTTTCTCTTGTGCGTTTCCTCTTCATTATGTTTTTGACTTCAGATAAGATGAGAGTCTTGGAAAGCGGCCCCTCACGCCCATATACATAGGCGCATAGTAACCGGAACTGAAAGTTCAACTCGTTTAAGAGATGTGCTGTAGTTTTCTTTCGAGGCCATTGAATGCGAATTCTAACTCTGCTCGTCCTTAACGCATTTGTAGTCCGGTGTGTCATGAGCGTAGATAGGAATAAGACTTAGATTCATTAAACTCAGCCCCTAGCCTAGGTGATAGCCTAGCGCCTAAAGGCTAACGCAGATCGATCTGAGTTAGGGGTCCGAGGGCTGATGAAGTTTATGTAATCGGACCGCACTACTATTAGTGGTTATAGTATGGTGGTGGAACCATACTATGATATCATAGTAAAACTTGGCCAAAGGTCATCTCGGCGGCCTGAGCGAAACGACGCTTGTGCTACTGTAGTTCCGCACACTAAAATCAATCAAGTTTTAGTTCACCCCACTACTATAGCTATTTGCCTCTGCCAAAAGCTTATTGATAAGTCGTATATCGTATCGGTCTCTGCGCT
Organism: Pseudotulostoma volvatum; assembly: GCA_019804575.2. Lineage (NCBI taxonomy): Eukaryota > Fungi > Ascomycota > Eurotiomycetes > Eurotiales > Elaphomycetaceae > Pseudotulostoma > Pseudotulostoma volvatum. Next base: position 77,986 of record JAHQZX020003208.1, on the reverse strand, counting down.
AGCAACGTTAGCTAAAGGGTCCAATTTTCGCTGATCAGTAATACAATGACACTTGTCCAAATTGGGGGTTCAATAATTAGCCTAATGGAAAGGACTTGAGACAAATACAATAGTAACACTGGTTCAGCAAAGCCTGCCCATACGTACTATGTAGAATCGGGGTAAGACATCCAGTCTGAGGAAACGAACGATCCAACGAGTGGAGGAAGCTGATATCATAGTATTGATGATAAAAATTTTCTAAAAGTTACTAGCCAGCTGGCATCTTCCCACTATAGTCTAGCTCGGTGCATATCACCTTTGCCACTAGGGTACTTACTAAGGTTCACCAAAATGCCAAGTTCGTTAGCTCGCAAAAATTTCGGACCCACGATCAGCTCAGTATTTTAATTCGTACCTCCACTTGTCTCGGTACACTAGCCTACCATGATAGGTAGGTATCTGGGAAAGTAGGTTTCCCCGATCCGGCTGGGTGCCGAGCTAATCTTTATACATACCAATGACACGACCATGAGAATATCGCTTTTCCATACCCCTCCCATGCCGGGCAACCCAGTTCCAATAATGGATCGTTCCCTAAGAATCATGGCAGTCTATATAAGGTTTTCATAGGACCACCCCTGAAACCTAGACCTAGGCTGAGGATCAGAAGTAGGATTCCAGAATCAAGTCCTTCCTTCCCCGCAAACTTGAATCTAGGGAAAAGCGAGGCTCCTCCCTCACAAAGGCACAGCAAATATTTTGCCAGAGAAACGGCGAAGGATAAGCCAGCTCGATTATATAAAAAAGGCCGTGAAGCTTGTGTTTGGGTTTTAAGGAGGGTTGAATAAACAGGTTGACCCGATATGGTCACTTCTACCTAGTTCAGAGGTAGAATCCTACGTAATCGCGAGAATGGAATACGAGAAAAGCGTAGTTCCCTAGTAGTGTTTGCCTCTTATTGTGAAGGAGGAGTCTATCCTTATCCTATCATACCATTAAATGCGCTTGGTGTAGATAGAGGACATCGAACGGCTCCCCTCAGCTAACCAATTTGGCTACATGCAAGTAACAACAATCTTTAGACCCTTCAGAGGCCTCTAAATACCTAAAGACGGCAGGATTAGCGCAAGCCTCCGTACTCGCGGCCAGAGAGGGCGCACTTTAAATAGTTAAAAGAATTCAAGCCCACTAAATCAATTTGGGGTTCGCTCTAAGAATCGGGAGGATCGGGTCTATGATACTTCCCGGATTCTGACTGGGTCCAATCCAATTTACAGAATTTGTTATAATATGATGATGTGATTTAACTTGATACTGATGATGAGATGTTGGAGCTGGCGCAGGTCTACGATTATGTGCCCTTTCCCAAATAGGCATAATGTGGTAATGTGACTAAAACCTCATTCGACCGCTTAGTAATATGGGGCTAAATCATAAATGGATAGCTTCTGTACGCGTGCGGCAATGTATACGTACCTCTACATGCGCATGTCCTAACATAAATACCCGACGGTGGGTACTATGGCGTTTGGGTTTAGTTAACGCTAGATTCTAGCGATGCTTGAGCGGCCATTCCTTAAGTATTCTATGTAGGTTGTATTACGTGAATCCATAGGGTAGGTTCTTGAGTCCTTCTTGCAAGATAAATCTAATCTCTAGTGGTAAAGCCGTTTCGACCAACAAATGGTGCTCACACACCCTACCTATCATTGGAAGACTTGTAAGTATACCATACAATTCAAGTTCAGACCCTGGTTCTTAGACCACCGATCTCATCCGGGGCTTGCGCGGCTTGCCGCGAGTTCTAGTAGTCCGACATATACTCTACCTAATAAATAAGTCATGCCTGAAGCACGAGCAAACCACCTACCATAGGATAGCCTACTTACTAGGTAGGAGCCCTCAGAAATACAAGCCTACTAGAAACCATATGGGTCTGGCCTTTATACTTGCTGTCGTGCTCTCTCGTATCCGGTACTACTCTCAGTAGCGTTACAGATACCTATAAAATACCTCACTGGGTCTTGCCTCCGACGGCAGCCTTGGTAAATTGTATGGTGTTAGTCCGAAATAATGCCTGAGGAATTAAGGTTAGTTGCCTCAGGTTCTAAACCGATCACATGATACCGAGAGTATCCTAAATAAACCCGTAAGATGTCCGTATGACGCCTTCAACCACTCAATAAAGTAGTAATAATACTATCAGCCGAGATATCTGGTACGCAAATATGGACGTAACAACCAGCTATTATTGCGCTGACAGCAACTATGATAGGTACTGGGACCATAGCTGCGATGGCTGCAGCTTCCCATACTGAACGTATCCGGACTCCGGAGGCGAAGACATCGCCAGAGACCTCCGTTACTCTATGCACCTTTTCTTTGAGACCTGAATATATGGGATAATAGCCAGGTAGAGGCACGCCTTCGGCAAGTAGTAATTAGCACAGTATGCCAGAATGTGCCATATTAATTAGCCTAGATTTACTAGGGAAGAGATCTTTCAAATACTCCCTTTTCTGGAGCTGCAAACTATCCATCTCCAGAGCTTGCCTTCTACATTTTCCTTGCAAGATTGGCATATCCCTTACGGCTTTACGATATGGTAGATTGGTTTGGGTGTTCATGCTCATATATCATCAGTCTGTACCGATGTGGTTATCCACCTGCAAACGCGCCAAGCCTCCCTCCTGTGGGATCATCATCGCCTGACAAAGGAAAAGCTCCATTTCTATGCAAGGCATATAAACAAAGTTGGTGGAGGCGACTTCATTTGGGGATATGCTGATGGAACCTTGCAAAAGATCTGTCGTCCAGGTGAAAATCAGCACTTGTATTATTCCGGTCACAAGCACTACCATGGGTTCAAATTTCAGGGGGTTATCTCACCTGGTGGGATCTTCTCTTCTTTCTTTGGTCCTGTTGTTGGCAGCCGTGGCGATTGGTATATCTTTGGCAAAAGCGGCCTGGAACAGATTGCCGAGACGCTTTTTGAAGGAGATGATGCTTTATACATATATGGAGATCCTGCATATCACGGATCTCAAGCAACTATGGGTGCTTATCGCAGGCCCCCCAGAAGACAGCTCACCGAAGCGCAGGAGGAATTTAATAAGGGGATGTCAAAAAGCGCGTTTCCATTGAGCATGGATTCGGCTATATCCAGCTTCAGTGGATGTGAAGCTCCTTTCATCTTACCTTGCGAGTTGGACATACCCCAGTGGCTTCCTACTATCCCGCTGCAGCTCTCCTTGCCAACTTTTTGACTTGTCTTCGTGGAAATCAGATAAGCGAGGCTTCTCAGTGCAAGCCACCTACTCTAGAAGAGCATCTTGGAGTTTTTCACCTGGATACCCAATAAATAATAAGAGAATATAGGTAGGGAAATGTAGATAGGGACTTTAAATCAGAGATATGATATTATCGTAAAATCTCGCTATGAAAGAAACAATCTAATCCGGAGTTATGCGTAAGAATGCTCTATCCCGTCCTTAGCTCCGACAGAGGCTCTAATATTCGATGCTGCTGATCCTGACTCTCTGTGCGCATCTTCCGACATCATGCGCTGCTAGTCTTGTTGGAGCTCCTGCATCTCATTATGCACCTTGTTGATGGGGTTCAAAAGTGCCTCTTTCATAACAGTACCCATCTCCTTCGCAAAAGATGAGCCAAAAAACTGTAACGCAAATGACAGGGACTTGCTATACTCTTCAACTTCATTATCCTTCTTTACCTTCCTGGTTCTTTGCTTTTGTTGTTCGAGGGCAAAGCATTATTATCTGGAGGGTTAGTAGTCTCTGTAGCAGCTACAGGAAAACTCTCTGTTGTATCCACATCTTCCGCCTCCTTAAGTGACCGCTTGCGCTCTGACATACGGATTGCCATTTTCTCCCGCTCTCTCTGGGCTATCTGCCGTGCATCCGCCTCCTCCGCCACCTTGAAATGACGTCTTTTGCATTCCCCCGCTTTCAAGTCGTCAAGGAAGACAATCCACTGATATATGGCTTGCTTCCGATCTGTATCAAAATTGCCTCCTCGTCAATCCCGCTTTGGCGGGACTTCTCCCATTTAGCGACAGCCCGGGCAATGTGCAGGTAGTTCTTTCCCAGTTCCTCTTGAACATATGCCATACAAGCCTTCCAGAAAGCTGTTTTTAGGGTATTCCTGTCCGCATACATCTGGCGATGGGAAACAAGCCATCTTATTAGTTTCTGCCAGGTTGGGGGTTTTGTGGCTCAGCAACAATCGAGGGTTCGCGATGTTGTTGTGATTCGGGTGTTTCTCTCAATGGAAGACTTGATAATGGCCTTTCGATAGTAGGGGCAGGGGTAGCTTCCCATTCGAAGGGGCCAGTGTTTGCGCTTGATGATGATGATTTATCTTCATCCCCAAGCTCGAGGCAGACTGGGGCTTGGAGAAGCCGCCGTCTCTCCTGACATTATTGCGTGATAATAGAGTTGACAATAATATACAGAGAGCTGTGTAGACACGTGACCTTTCTAGGAAGCGATTGGCTGGATTTGTTGTGGCGCCAACCCCCGCTTTTACTATGATTATTTGGGTTTGGATCCTTCTATTGCATTTGCATTATTTCTGCTACGACGCAAAGCTATCAAACGATCGATTTTCAGGGTGTTCCGAGGCAATTGATCTTCACTAGGGCTTTCTGAGCGAGATTGTGTGACGGGATCCAATTCCGATTTGACCTGATGGGCATGATGAAATTCTGGGTTGTTGAGGAAGCAAGTCGCGTGACGTGTCGTAGCAGAAATAATACAAATGCACAAGTCGGAGAGTCTCGGGATTTTTATGGGACTAGTCTGAAAGAGGTTAGACATAGTCTATTGTGGGCTTCACTGCGGTGTTGAAGTTTGGCGTTGGCAACACTGACGGACGGTGACAGTGGTGAAATGTTGTGGGCTGACACTAAAGTGATAGTAGTATGTAACATATGTTGGGCATACAACCTATAAAAGAAACTGTTCCCAAACCGCTACTAGTCATTCATCCTCATCGTCGGTAGCCTCTTCTAATGACTTTTAGTGAATGTCGCGTGTTCAACTAAGTACTAGTAGGCAAGGTGACCATCTTTTTTATCAGGGTTTTTCGGCGGAGGCAGTCTTTTTGGCACTGGAAGGAAGAGTTGTTCCTGGCTGAGATAGCCAGCGAGGTCAAAAGATTCGGGATTCTCGACTTGTGAAGCTATAGGTACTGGGCGGTGCTGTCGGTACAAATGGTCGCCATGTTGAGGCTGGCGACGGGGACTAGTGCATACAAAAGAGTGTTCTTTCCAAATCCCATTAAAGAATGACTATTATTATTCTACAATAGAGTCACTATCCCAACCCTTAACTACAATTCTCTGGGTTCCCATATGAGGCGTATAGGTAGGAAATACTCTTAGGCGATTTATTAGGCGTCAGCAACACTGGCTGTAAGCTGTAAGTAATAAGTTGGGAACATGGCGAAATGATGTGGCTGACACTAAAGTGTTAGTATGCGTTTTTCAAGCTTATACTAAAAAATTTTAGCGGGGTGGCCCTATCAATTCCCTTGCAGAGCGTCTCTAATAATTTCCGTAAGTTCTTCCTGTGGATTTAGAAATCATTAGCGTGAAAATCAGGTGACGCCGTCAGATGCTCCGCTCACTCCCAATTAGTGGGGTAGCAGTAACCCGAAGCAGAGTTATTCGGCTTCCTTCGCGCTTTTGGGATTAAATTTTTACGTAGGTTTCGTGAAGATAGTAATCTAAGTCTAATTTCCGGGTTGATATATGGCTGCTCAGATATTCGCCTTTGAAGTCCAACATACGGTCGCTAAATCAAAGTGGCGCAATAATAATGGTGGGGGTCAGGATGGTGAGAGCAATGGCGGCTTACGTTATGCATATAGGCTGACAGACATTGCATGACTTTTATCTTACAGTATACCCCTGCAGCTGCGTAAGTGGAACGCGAACTATGCCAGCGCGACTGAGCTAAATTGCGAAATTTCAGTCTGAAGCTTCCCCGGGGGAACTACTAGGGGGGAGGCTACCAAAATGGCTCGATGACGGAGGCAAACTTTCTCGCAAACCCATCAGATCCCTACTATAGACTGTTAGACACTGAAGCATTGGCCAACTAATTGGAGAGACAGACAATGTAATCTAGGTCGGAGCATATGATGTCTACAGCAATGGTAGGTACACCTGTATGAGATTAACTGTGGTCGTAATCCATTTCCATAGGGGATATTTGCGTTGGTGACGAGCCATAGATAGCGCGCTTATATAGCCACACTGTTTCTGACCGAGATACTTCGATTCGCGATGGAGTTCGTGCGTGGGATGGTAAATGTGTGATCACTAGGTCTGTGAATCTCAAGGCTGCGGAAGATGACTGGGCTAGTTTCATGTGTTTCCCCTCGCGAAAGAGTGCCATTGGATTCACTACAATTATGGACGATGGATTACAGACATGGCCAAAGGAATCAAACTCTATCCAAAATGGGTTATTAATGATGATGATGATGAACCTGCATCCTGACATGCTGAGTTTGGCAACTATTTTAAATCCGAATGTAAGTATTTGGGAAACGGACTTAGTCGTCTCATGCTGACATGCCACTGGATGGCCCTAAAATCGCAGGTTTCGTCCCAGATTTCTTCAGTATTGACGGCAGAATTCTCAATCCCATTAAATCCACACCATGTCTCAGATGAAATCCTAGGGTGGGATTTCCGACAAGCGATACTCGCGAACATGTGAGGAGCCAGGAACCAATCTTTGAGATCCCCCCCCCCAGAACTGATATGTTGGCGGAAATCCAAGCAGAACCGTATGGAAAAGGGGGGTTCGAGATGGAGCTAGCAATGAAACTGAGAAAGCGGCGATGAGGTATATGCCCTTTAATTACCGTGGATGCAGTCCTGTTTTGTGGGTGGCCCTCACACTAAGTTGAAATCATTCTACGAGCGCTCTAAAGAATCCGTAGCAATAAAGTTAAATCGTCGCTTCTCGCAGCTGGATTGTTGTGGAAATTCGTACATCAGTCGACCCCGCTGTTTTCTGGGCGGTTACAAACGATTTCCAGTATATCCGACTCAACTCAAATACTAGGATATTATCTTTCTTCTCGTGCATATATAGACTATGTACAACAATCGGCTACCATTACAGATTAACATACTAAATAAGAAATATCCCTGTATGCAGCCTTACCTGGAGCGCTCATATTGGGCAACGCACATAATAGCCTCACTCTTCGCAATTTGATGAGTTGGATATGTGGGAATATACATATATACTATATATTAACTAGATGGACGATGCTACACACCTACTATCTAGTCCCAGGGTGCTTGAAAAGTCTCAACAGAAAGGCGCTATTTAGAACTCTGGCTGACCTCAACCTTGTAGTTGCGGAGCTGCTCCTTATTACGCTTCTCCTTCTCCTGCTGAAGTTGAAGCTTGTTCATGGGCTTTGTATTTCTGAGGGTGAGAAGAGAAGGCCCGGGGTTTCCATCTTTTTCACCGTTTCCGTTCAAGACGAAGCCCTTGCTGAAGTCCGCGGGTCTCATGCGTGAGGATGTCGTTACGATTTTTTTTTTCTTCCCGCCCAACAACAAAGAACTTCAAAATCCAACCTTGAAACGTTCCCTGTGGGATTTTTGGCCGGTGTAGAGCCAGTGTTCTTTTTCTTCAAGTCGATAGGTTGAAGTTCAAATTTGGAGAGAACTCGGGAGGAAAAATGCCCGTAGCTTCGAATAATTATCGCCTAGGCATAGTGATGTATGGGCCAATAGTATCATCACACCGCATCGGTGAAGTCTAGCTGGAGGTGTGTTTCCGACCGCATTAATCTTCGTAAGTGAGAAAATAAATTCACGATTCCCATCACGAGTCGCTCCCAAAAGTTTCCCCAAGGTCTAAGCGTTTTTTAAGGGACAGATATTCACTTTTTCTTAAGAGTCCACCGATCGGATTGAACGAGAACTTGATTAAAAATCGCAGAAGGGACGGCATTTGATGCCTACGACAAGGAGCATACTGAATGTCTTCCGGAAAATAGGAGTGAGCCTGCATATCCCCAAAAGAGAGGTCAGGGTAAATAAATCCATCCATCGGCTGTACTACTGGTTATCTCTAGCTTCTTTGCTTCCTGCAGCCATATCCCGGCCACTTTTCAATTTTGGTGATGCACCTGGAGTGGTGAAAGTACCATCTGTATACGAAGGGCATTTCGAACTATCTCGTTAGGCTTGTTGATAAATATAACCTGTAAACGACCCTTCCCCGAACGCCTTGGATGCATTCTAAGACGGCCACCAACCCTGCGCTTGAGTCTGGTCTAATAGTGTACTTGGAGTGACGCTGGGGCTGGGAAGTGTTCTATGATTTCCTCCCATCGCATGCTGCCCTTCTCTTTCAGTTTTACCAAGAAAACATCATCTGCAGATGAATAAGGCTTCATTTTCCAGACAACCCAGGTTCGCTTGCTGGAAGAGAGGCCGACAGAGCGTCTTAGATTATTCTGGGAGGAGAGTTGTAATGCTGGCATGTAGGTCTGACTAGACACATTTGGCATGAACATGAAGAAAAACACCGGCTCCGATTCGTATCTCAATAGTGAGGATAGCTCGACCGAAGATAGCTTGACTGTTACAGGACCGGTAGATGATGCAGGTGTCGGTCTGCGTAGGGACCTAGGGGCATGCCTAATAGTATCAGAACTCCGGTACTTTATTACAGATATCGGTCTCTCCCAGCATTCCTCTTTGTTTCAAACCAACTATCGGTATATTCCTACCGTTCAAGTTGCTAGTATCCGCAACAGTTGGTTATACCGACAGCCTTCATTGTCTCAAACCAATTACCGGTATATTCCTACCGTTCAGGTTGCTACTAGTATCCCCAACAGTTAGTTGTGCCGACAATTTTTGAATATATCTTTCTGTAACTTTATTCTTAAACCAATTATTTATAGAGTTACAGTCTCTGATTTTGTTTTTCATGTGGTGGTGTGGCGTTGCGTAGCTTTGAAAATGGTGGCCTTTTTGGCTGCACTTTTGTATTGGATTTGAATGTCCGCCACCATAGGTAGCTAGAACTTGGAAGGACCAATTGTTCTCCTTCGTCAGCAGTGGTTCTTTGTACATCGTCAGTATAATATTTTATTCATGGGGAGAAATGGAGCCTAGATTCGCTGTGGCGGCTTCGACTTCTACTGTCACATCTAAACTTGCTTCCTAGATTGAAGCTGCTATAGCTGCACTGCCTGTAGCCCACCGAATTCCTCTGAGAGAGAAGGAGATTGTTGAAACCCCTGAAGCTGTATTCGTGCGGCTCAGGACTGGGTTTCTACTTATGGCTTTGCTCTCGCCGTAGAGTCCAAACGAAAAGATCAGGTGATATTTGAATGCACCTATCACAAAATCATTACCAAGAACCGTTACGGGATAAAAGACCTTGTTATAACTAACTAATGTCTTTCTATATACAAAAAGGTTTCGTTGAAGAGAACCCTAACGAGAACAGTTGGGGGGCTCCCGAAGCCAATCGCAAAGGGGTTGAGACCAAAATCCAAGTAAGGCTGCAAATTTGGCCTCTATGTGTCGAAGCAGAAGAAACCAGGCGATCAACTGGGCTTTAGGTATTTCATGCTTGGAACACAACCATGCACCAAATCCGGATCCCCCTGAATATGTCCAGCACCAGGGAAAAGGCCTGGACACTCTCGGCAGTTGAGCTTGCTGCTTCCCACCGTGGCACCATTTCATACAAGAGAGAGAACCTAGAACTAGGTCGGAAGGAGTATTGTAATCTCCAACGAAAAGAGGGAAGGGGAGAGCTTACCCGACAAGAGGAGCTTCAGTTGCTTTTTGAAACTCTTGAAGATGAGGGTATTCACCCCCGAATTCGTGTTGGATATGAATCAGAGGGCGTAGAGCGTCGCCGCCAAGTTATTCGGGTCATTTTCTGGATTACCCTGAGCGAGTACGATTGGCGAGAAGTTTTGTCAGCGGCTTCATGTATGAAATTGACTCTACGTTCAATACCAATTGTTTACATTTGCCATTGAGCGATATTTTTGGTATCAATAATATTGGGAAAACTTTTCTAGTAGCGTTCTATTAAATTACGTTGGAATCAGCGGCTTCGTTTAAATGGATATTAGAACAACTCTCCGAGTATGTATCTCATGGCTGTCCCAAGCCCACTATCTCGTCGTGGACTTTTCCAAAGGACTTGGAGCGGCAGTTGTAGCGAAGGCTGCTGCGGATCTCGCAGGGAAAGAGATTCGGGATAACAAAAGTCGGCCATCAAATGGCTCCGGTTTTCCAGAGGCTAGTGAAGTTCTTATTGAAAACTTGAGGGAGGAAGAGTCCCAACGGGTTCTTCTCCAATTGTGTGAATGTCATGCTGTCGAAATTAAACACAGATTAACATCAGCCGGCCGTTATGAGAAGAAAAAAAGAGAACAGATAGTAGACCTAGTTTGGAAATTAGTTAAGGCTCCTGATGTTGAAAGCCTTGAGTAATGCCACAAAGGGCTTTGTGAAGCCCCGCGGAAGGAGTTTATCTAAGGAACCTTCAGAATTACAATTCTTTCGGGCTTACATTCGTACCTACCAGAACCTTGGGGTTTATAAAACCCAACACAACGAATCCTATCACGTCGTGCTAAAGCAAAAACTTCACAAAAGCCTTTCAATTCAGAAAGTCATCTGACTGATTGTGGAAGCGACAAGTGATCTTGGTCGTAGATACAACGAAGAGATCGATAGCAACTTGAACCGTAGGACGTTACCGCGCTTGCTTGATCTGGTGGCTTTCGCCAACACTAGGTATATGTTGACCCGCTATGCCCTTGAAATTATAATGAAGGAATGGTCTGCAGCCAAGAGACTCACAGACAGCGTCGAAGATGGGAAAGAAAAGCTCGATTTCGAGATGTTTACCTACTACATAAAAGGGTGCACTACACCAGCGCGATTTTGGATGCCCTACCAACATTGGCTGTATCTAGCCGCCCTCAATGGTGTCACAATTGCCCTATCGCTGTTTCACCCAAGGTGGCTGTTAGATGGCCCAGAAGTTCTTCATGAGCCTTGGAAAATGTCGTGGAATGAGGGTTATATCCCTCAAAAACAAGGGGAGAGGTATGCTGGCGATCGATTTGCAAATCGCGATGAAGACCTAATTCGGGAGGTAGCGCTCGCAGCTATTGAAAAGTTCAAGTCTCTACCTGTCGCGCAGGCGGAAACTTTTGCTTCTAGCTTTAAAAAAGGGACCGAGAAACTTACCACTACACAGGATAGGATATCGGCGACCTTAGAACGCATGCCGTTAGAACTACTTGGGCCTTTGAAGGAAATCTCTGGCAGTTCTACGCCAGCAGGAAGAAGGCTATGACAGGCCTAGAAGCTGCTGAGGAGGGAGAATGAGAGTGTGCTCGGCAAAGATGGCGGGAAGAAATGAATACTGCTGCACTTGCAGCGGCCGATGGTGCGATTGAAGCAGAGAGAATGGAAATGGTAGAGAACGCCTCGCTTGTGGTAGAGCAGTGGCGTGAAAGACAGGGTGCAATTGCGGGTTTCGCGCAATCGCAAACCGAGAGCCTTGAGCTGAGCTTCATGGAGCTTGAGTTCGATGGTTTAATATCACTTTATAGGATTCAAAAAGAGGCGGAGAGCGAGGAGGGACACTCTGGGGAGACTTGAGTCACGGCTCTCTCACGAAAGGGCCGTTGCCCAGCACAAGGCCAAAGTCAAACCAAGAGAGAGCGAAGAGGAGCAGGAAAGGGAAGAGAGATTAAGGAAGGACAAGCTGAGAGAGGTTTCGCAATTGCTGGATGATTTAATTGGTACGTTACTACGCTACTATGATGTACCAGATTGATGTTGTAACGATCGCTCAATCCAAGAAGAGAAAGAATAGATTGCTATCTCTATCTCTAGGCAGCTATGTGTGAGGAGATTAAGCTTAGAGAAAGAAAGAAGAAAAGGATAAGAGCGAAGAGAAGAAGGGGCTTCTTACCTATAGCTTAAGGATCTGAGAAAGATCCTAAGTGTTGTGGGAAGCTCCCAAGAAGAAGAATGAAAATAGGGAAGTCCCTTTACAGGTAAGAGGACTCCTTGTAGGGAAGCTCCTACCTATGGATAACTCTGCCTCTGTAGGAAAAAACCAGAAGAAAGGAAATAGGAGAAAATAATATGGTGGCGGACATTCAAATCCAATACAAAAGTGCAGCCAAAAAGGCCACCATTTTCAAAGCTACGCAACGCCACACCACCACGTGAAAAGCAAAATCAGAGACTGTAACTCTATAGATAATTGGTTTAAGAATAAAGTTACAGAAAGATATATTAAAAAAACATAAGGGGGGTTCGTTTGAAAAAAGGGCACTTTTTCAAACATGTCCCCTTGCGGGCGCTTTACCGTCTTAAAAAGGCGGTCATAAGGCGGTATACATTCTGCCGACGTAAAAAAAATACGGACATATGTATGGTAAGATACACATAACCCCTTAATATAGACCATTCCGTTTTTTATTATTAATTACATATACCAACAATACCTCATCATCCCTATCGCCAGGCATTTATGCCTTCTGATGCGATGTGGGTGTACGCCGTCTTTTTCGGGCGGCCGTTAGGTAGTTTTACCGCATACAAATGCTAATGATATAGGCACATTACTCCGCAATCCCTCGATAGCATAATCGCAGCTGGCTCTTGCATGACACTTGGAGCAACACCAAAAGTATTCAATATGATTCAACCCACAATGAAACTTTGAATAGAAGATACGACTTTCCTCCAATGCACCTCCTCAATTTCACCCTTCTGTGACGAAAAATCAGGCTTCAAGGAAGGAGGGCGATGAGCATAGTAGCCTAGGAGGGGAATAGAATTAATAAAGGGCGCATTAGGCGATGGTAAAAAAAAGATAAACTTACCACGAACCGCACTTTGTCGCACTTCTCACAGCCTTTTTTCCAACAAAAGGAAATTAGTAAATCTTGCATGCGTTACAGATGTGTCGTTAATTATTTTGCATTACTCGCAGATGTTATTGTCCCGAGACAAACTGTGCATCTGCGCCTCTTCATGGGACGTTGACACCAGATCACCGGGTTCGTGTGTCGTCCTGAACGAAGTTCTCATCCAGGGCATCATCATCGTAACCGTGGCATCGCTGGTTCCTGTGATTGTAAATTCATGCGTTGGCCACCGCCAATGACTTCAGTCGAGATGGCGGTGGTCACCCGGATTTTCTGCCGGGATAAAAAAATATGAATACAACGCAAAACAATTAATGACACATCAATTTGGTACATCATAGTAACAGTAGTAAGTTAGTTATAACAAGGTCTTTTATCCTGTAACAGTTCTTGGTAATGGTTTTGTGATGGGTACATCCAAATATCACCCGGTCTTCTCATCTGGACTCTATGGCGAGAGCAAAGCCATAAATAAAAGCCCAGTCCTGAGCCGCGCGAATACAGCTTCAGGGGTTTCAACAATCTCCTCTGGAGGAATTCGGTGGGCTACAGGCAGTGCAGCTATAGCAGCTTCAATCTAAGAGGCAAATTTAGATGTGACGGTAGAAGTCGAAGCCGCCACAGAAAATCTAGGTAGGCTCCATTTCTCCCAATGAATAAAATATTATATTGACGATGTACAAAGAGCCACTGCTGATGAAGGAGAACAATTAGCCCTTCTGAGTTCTAGCTACCTATAAGAATAATGTTGGTATATGTAGTAGTAAGTTCTATCTGCGCTATTGGTAGCTACATCGGTGTATGGTAGTTGTTTGTGTGCTATACCGCTAGTAACTTTCTTATAGACTGCATTCGCTCACTTGCCAAGAGTAGAAGGTACATGTACCTTTTGCAACTGCCAAGAGGATTGGGTTGATATTCTGACGAAATAGCTACCTCTTGAGGTTGCAGTTCTTGAGTTTGTATTGCTTGAGCTTGCATTTTGGAAACCTACGAGTAAACGCGGAGATAATATTTGAGTGGTTTGTAAAGCTGGAGAAAGAAAGCAAAATTAGCGTAGGTTTAACATTAATTTTTGTCTAAATCAGACACTTGTTGGCGGCTAGTTTAACTTGCGGCTAATTTAGCGAGCTTGCACAGCGACTAACGTTTCCATCCATGCGTTCCGTCTACATGACAACAATCACACGGTGACGGTGGGGTTCTGCCCGATTTCTAAATGTTCCCTGTCGGGATTGCACACAATTAGTGTCGGTGTCGGGTGTTAGAAAGTTCTTGCTGAAAGGTGAAGGGCGAAACTGCCGAGCAAAAAAGCTTGGCAAGTCCGAAACCACGTTTACCCTCGGCTGTCAGTGACCTACATTACTCTCGGGTGTGCCTGGTCCCTCAGGCAGTCATAATAGTTCACCTTAGTTTACCCAATACAACTCCTCAGCTGCGACATAAACCGCTTCCTACCCCTCTCCCTTCCAGTCCACATGGCCGCAAGGCGCCGAGCAAAGCCCTCTTTGACTAGTTATTCATTGATAGGGAGGCATCCTCAAGGAGTCCAGAAAAAACGACCAGGACCTGTCCATAGGAGCGCACGCCTTGATAAGACCTCTTACATTCAAGAGCAGACCATATCGAGGGACAGAATCATTGAGCAAAAACCACCATTTCCGTCTCCAACTAGTGACGCTCTTATAGAAAAGGCATGTTATTTTACACTATTCTATGCTACGGAACTAACTCAAGCCTAGTTCCCCGAAATCCCATCCCCTCCACTGCAAGCCCAAGATCGAAAACGGAAGCGATCGCTAGAAACTACGGATCCATATATTCCAGCCAAACCTATTCAAAAGCGAGCACGATCGTGTTCTGCAAGCTCTGCTGTTAAGATCACGTCTTGCGAGAAGGCTGCAAACTGTATCAGTGACGGTAAGGCCAACCTGATTGATTACTGGAGAAAGAAAGGTACCTGGCCCAAGGAATACTTCGAACAAGACGATCAGATCTGGGGATACTTCAATAAAGATCCCGACGAAGAAAGCTGGTTTAGGAAATGCTGGTTACCAAACATGAACCATCTACTCGCAAGAAAAAAGTCATCATCTTCTCTTCGTGGGAAACAATCGGAATCTGGTTCTGTCACCCCAAGCCCTACCACTCTTAGTGATTGGAAGCCAAGGGAAGAAAAAAGTGCAACATACAGAAACCCGCGTTATGAAATCGTGCTTGCAACCAAAGGTAGTTATATGAATGAATCAAAACTGTGTATTACCGGTGCGAGCAAAGGCGATTACGAAGCCTTACTTGATACAGATCATCCAGTCCCCAAGGATTCTTTATTTCGTGATGACCTGTTCAAAGCAGTCTGTGAAAAATTGCGAAACAGAAACGAGGCTATGGTAATTCAAGATATTACCCGATTAATCGTCCCTTCTGCGCAAAATCTAGCTATATATGGCGCTACCGATCTTGAGTGTTTGATCGAAAGTGTCAACGAAGGCTGGAACAACTGCATCCCAGTAACGAAGCCTCGTCCCCAGCCCGACTATTCAGTGGGATTTAGGCGAGAGGCTTTTACAGAGGATCAGCTTAATAAGCTTCAACCGTTTGTGGGTGACGTTATTCATAACTATGCCTCGTTCTTTATGGCCACATACTACATGTACTTCCCATTTCTAACATGCGAAGTAAAGTGTGGTGCGGCAGCACTTGATGTTGCAGATCGGCAGAATGCCCACAGCATGACTGTTGCAGTGAGGGCAGTTGTCGAACTCTTCAAGCTCGTGAAACGTGAGCAGGAGCTTAATCGGGAAATCCTCGCTTTCTCAATCTCACACGATCATTCGACAGTGAGAATCAACGGTCATTACCCTGTGATCAATGGAAAGGAGACGGCCTACTACCGCCACCCGATTCGCAAGTTTGACTTTACAGAACTAGGAGGAAAGGAGAAGTGGACAGCATATAAATTCACAAAGAGTATCTATGATATCTGGATGCCGAGTCACTTTAAAAGAATCTGTTCTGCGATCGATCAGATACCTTCTGATGTGAACTTTGATGTCTCCGAGATGGACCTTCAGTTCTCCCAACAATCAAGTGCCCCCTCTGAATCTCTACCAGAAGATGACAGCGAAGCAAGCTTCTTTGGTTCAGCAGATGTTACTCCAAACACTTCACCCACTCGGCAGACTGAGAATTTATTTAAAAGACCAAGGAAGAAGTAACAATAGAACAAATGGGATCCTTGATTTTGGTAACAACATCTTATATATTGCTATAGTCCTGATCGTTATTTACAAGCAATGAGTGCGAGTACGAGCGTGGAAACAAGTACATTTTGCCTAAACAAAGTAGATATATCCATAGAGCCGCCCTTGTCACAGCTTGGTAGCTAATTACCCGATGATCGTTTTCATTCGCAAGCTCGAATATCACAAAGGCATTCTCTTCTTCACAACAAACGGGTAATGGGTTCGACAAAGCTATTCTGAGCCGAATCCATTTGAAGGTTAAATATCATGAGGAAGCCCGATGGGAAATCTAGGCACGTTCCTTGTCACAGCTTTATACTTCTAAAGGGCCATCTCTTGTCGAAAACGACGATTTTGAGTGTTCAAAGTTCTCGCGCTCTAGCACCGTCATGTGCTACCGCGGCCCTAAGTTCAATTCAAGAAAGCTGCGCGGTTTCACCTTTCACATATCCTTTCCAGCGCCCTGCGGTTTTGTGAGGGAGCCAGAAATGGCTTGCTTCTACAGTCATGCTACTGCTCCCTCGGTGACCGGCAGGTATCAATTTAAAAATGGTTATCGCTCTCTCTCACATTTCCTATGCCGTGGGTTATCACCCGACGCACGACATTTAACCATGCTACCTCCCCACACAAGTAGCTATAGAGCCACGCAGACACAATAAAAATATCTGATTTTTTAATATAGCAATTTATCTATCCTAAAGAAACTATCTAATTATTTTTGGTTGCTTCGGAAGCGCTGAGGGAGTCGTATTTGTCTTCCCCACCGATTTACTGTAGTAGGAGCCTCGGAAACATCTAGTGCATCAAGACTGACAATATCTTCCTCCTCTTCTACAGATTTGGGCATCTTTTCCCTTGCCTGACCTCTCTTAGCCTGGTTCATATCATTTCCATGCCGTAGATCCGCTTGTTCTCCCGATTTTGTCTCCCCTTTTCCACCACTTTTTGGCCTTGTTTATAGCCTCGCTGTTCCTTGTTTAAAGCTTTCACTCTCTTCCGCTCTTCGGCAAAGCGTTCCTTTTCTTCCTTCTCCTGCTGTCGACGAAGGTTCTCTTCCTGTTTGGCCTCTCTAGCACGTTTCGCAGCTTCTTCTTTCTCGGATTTCCATCCACTGTTGATATTTTTAACGGTAAACGTCGTTCCCCAGCTTCTCCAGAATAGGCGAAAGAAGTCCCGTTTGGTTATATGACTTAGCCCTTGACAATAGCGTAAAAACCGCTCTAGCTTATCACTATAAGCCTTGGAGAGAGGGGCAAAGAGACCGACATCTAAAGGCTGCAAAGTATGTGTCGAATGTGGCGGATATACAGCTAGAACTATCCTATTGGCATCGCAGTAGTTGATAAACTTCATGGTTATATGGGAGCCATGACCGTCAAGAATTAGATGTCTCCGCTTCCTTTTGCCCTTCTCTTTCGTTTCACCATCAAAAATTGTGGTAAGCCATGCGTATCCTAGCTCATCATTTGTCCAGTTACTAGGTGATGAGGTGAAGAGGCAACTATGCTCTGAGGGGTCGTAGTCCTGAAGCCAGGAATCTTGAAGTCTCTACTTGAATCCTCCCTGCTCATATTGCTGGCGGGCGGGAAAAGATTCGCTTGCATTTTGTCAACATTCCGATCAAGAAGCCTTTTTCATCCATATTATACATATGCTCCGGCTCAACCCCATATTGATCGATTTTCCGGGCGAGTAGGTCAAAGTATAACGAGTACTTGTAGGCTGAGTCGGCTTTTTTCCGTGAACTATCCATAGCTGTAGAATAACGCGAGACAAGAGCACTGTTGTATTTCTGCAGAAATCGTGTCGGCCACAGTTTCCCAGGTTTGGTTCCGGTAATTTCCTTCGCAAAATTGTGGAGCATCTCATGCGAGGGAGGCAAGCCGCGCATTGTAAGATCGTTCATCCATTTTATAAGCTGCTTCGCTTGCCGGTTATTGAGTGACTGCTGATTTTCGTACTGGGCTTGACAGGAGGCTTACACTCCCCGGTGTCTTCTTGACAGCGTAAATCTTTCAACACCATGTTTTCTAGCCACTGCAGCATAATTTATTTGTGCTCCTGGAGCCAAGGATTCTAATTCCGCAAGAGCGGACTCGATTGGACTCATTTTGGCGGGGTTGTACTTGTTAGAAAAAACGGGCGTACACGGGAAAATCGTGCGTTAGGTGACTCACGATTCCCATTAATAATCCTTTTTCCATATAACCGACAGTGTATAGTTTAAGATGACTTTTATTGGGATCTCCACACAATTACCCGTGAGAAGGGTTCTCTATTCTCCCATCTCCATCTCTAACTCGAGATGTCACAGGGCCCTCTATATGATCTGACTCTCCACGCTTATGCGAAAAGCTCTCGGGTGAGCCTCTGCCGTATCGGGTAAGAAATCTACCTAACACTGAGGGCTTACCAGCTTGCCGACTCCCTTTTAGGGAACTTGAAGGCCCTTATAATACTGGATCCCCCGTTATTGCGAGAGACTCTCCGCCATGTTCAACAGCTCCACTACTTGGTCAAGATGTGCTGGTGGGAACACCATGCTCCGGTATACTTTTCCGGATGCAAACTTATTCACTTGACGGCCTGAAGCGTACCGTGGTTTATCGCCTGACGCACGATTTTCCCGTATATGCCCGCTTTTTCTAACAAGCACAACCCCGCCAAAATGAGTCCAATCGAGTCCGCTCTTGCGGAATTAGAATCCTTGGCTCCAGGAGCACAAATAAATTATGCTGCAGTGGCTAGAAAACATGGTGTTGAAAGATTTACGCTGTCAAGAAGACACCGGGGAGTGTAAGCCTCCTGTCAAGCCCAGTACGAAAATCAGCAGTCACTCAATAACCGGCAAGCGAAGCAGCTTATAAAATGGATGAACGATCTTACAATGCGCGGCTTGCCTCCCTCGCATGAGATGCTCCACAATTTTGCGAAGGAAATTACCGGAACCAAACCTGGGAAACTGTGGCCGACACGATTTCTGCAGAAATACAACAGTGCTCTTGTCTCGCGTTATTCTACAGCTATGGATAGTTCACGGAAAAAAGCCGACTCAGCCTACAAGTACTCGTTATACTTTGACCTACTCGCCCGGAAAATCGATCAATATGGGGTTGAGCCGGAGCATATGTATAATATGGATGAAAAAGGATTTTTTAATCGGAATATTGACAAAGTGCAAGAGAATCTTTTCCCGCCGGCAATATGAGCAGGGAGGATTCAAGTAGAGACCTCTAATTCCTGACGGTCACGGCTCCCATATAACCATGAAGTTTATCAACTATTGCGACGCCAATAGGATAGTTCTAGCTGTATATCCGCCACATTCGACACATACTTTGCAGCCTTTAGATGTCGGTCTCTTTGCCCCTCCCTCCAAGGCTTATAGTGATGAGCTAGAGCGGTACACGATTGTCGAGGGCTGAGTCATATAACCAAACGAGACTTCTTTCGCCTATTCTGGAGAAGCTAGGGGACGACGTTTACCGTTAAAAATATCAACAGTGAGTGGAAATCCGTTGGTCTGCATCCTTGGCAACCGGAGACCGTTCTCGCGCCATTTTTTGGGGAGCCGAAGGATAGACCTTCATTGAGCCAGTCTTCGGACTCTGTCCTTGAGGCAAAAGACTGGCGTTGAATTAGAACGCTTCTAAGGGAAGTTGTTGCCGGTGTTTGCGACTTTAGAGTTCAAAAGCTTAATGATACGATACTCCGCTTGTCAACCGAGAACATGTAAGAGATGAGCCTAAAAGAGATAGGTCATCGATCCTATAATTGAATAGTGAGTAGTTTGTTGGACTACACTACTGCACTATAGTCTATACAAGAGTCAAGATGATGTCTACGGAAGCGGAATAAGGATTTCCCGAACACTACTAACGTTGCACCTTTAGCGTATTGACGAAACCTTCAAGGTAGGTTCAAGAACTGGATGAAGGTTGCAAGGATATATACATTCGTTTGTTTGCTTTCATTTGTACCATTTTACGGGTATAAATGCCCCTACGAAACCATGTATTTCACAAGATCTTTTCTATATACTGTAGCTAGCTTTCAAGAATCAAGAGACTCTTAAGTTTTCCATTTTTCCTTAATATTCTTAGTTGCCGACATTATTTCTCTTCCAAACTTCTCTCAGAATATCTCAAGAGGCAACTCCCAGCGGGCTACAACTAACTAAGCCTAGCCTAGCTTCTGAGACGGCCAGGCGTTGAAACCTGACCGTTGCCAGCACTGGCAACTACAACTAAGGTTGTGAGGCGTCTTACATATGTCCTAATCGCATTTACTATAATATTCTAGTGACCTTTCTAACATATTTTTTCCTAAATAGAGATCTTGTCAGTCCGGACGTTTACCCCGCCGGATTCACTATAAAAAATCTGCTGTGGAACGGACCAAGCGAACCAAAAGACGGAACGGAAGTTGAAGATGTAAGTACTTGTTCTATATAATTACTTATTCGTTATTACTCCGAGTTTTAATGTTAAATCAAAAGTCTCTATAGCTAATATATAGAATACTTCATAACAGCTACATTGCTGATTTTCTAGGTGCGGACCGTCTGGAATCAAGTCTGGAGTGGCGCAATTCAATTTTTATCGAATGGGGTTTGGCCATGCCACCCAAGCCTGTGGCTGGAATTCCCAACTGGCGTCAAGATAATTTTGATGATGCCTCTATGAATGGCTGGAGGCTTTAATGGAACCTAGGACTCTATCTCATTTACGAAGCCATTCTTACGAAGCCAAACTAGAAAGAAAGGAGGAGAGAATAGATTCGCAAATGAACAAGAATATTAAGTACAAAGAAAGGAAAGAGAAAAGAGAAAGGAAGATCTACGGATATGAATGGGACATGATCCACATGCAGGTGGTGTACGGAAGCAGAAAAGCTGGAATATGCCAGGTCGTCAGCCATAGCCGACAGTTTCCTCGATTGATCTCCCAGGGGGGTGAAAACCTCTTACAGTGTGATAACTCAGACCTCGCTTTTTCAGGACTGAGTACGTGCATGTTGTAATTCCGGGTATGGATTCCGGGTACGCATCGCTCCTATAAAGATGATGTACACAAAATAACCGAGCCTCGAGTAATAGTGAAGTAACGGTAAGCACAGAATCCAAGCTAAGAAAGAGCAAATAAATTAAATAAATTGGAAGGGTAACAGTTTAAAGGTATATTCATTGTTTGAACCGGTTCCATTACCACAATGAAGTTATAATATATCTAGCGTATATTGTTTATATAACGGGACTTGATAGGGACACCCATTTTTACCACCTACAATATCCCGTTGCCTCGTGTTTTTGTGACCAATCGATCGTGAGCTAGCACTAACAAACGCGATTAACGACACGTTTCAAGTCAATGCACGTTATATTCACCGTCTTTTATGCGGTTGGCATGTCGATCATAATGCTGTCGGCCATGCAAAAAAGCTCTTTCGGGTCGGTATGAATAATGATGATTTGCGCTCGAAACAATAATCCAATTCTTTTATGGCAGCATGGAGAAACGTAGGGAAGTCACCTTCGAAAGATGAGTACAAAAAGCGGCGTGAGGATTTCAAGAAAGGAGTTGGTCCAATCTTGTGAGAAGACCTGGCTCAAACCTTTCGCTCAACGAATCGTCTATGCCTACGTCGATACCGTGCCTCGTTTTAGATACCGCTCGTCTTCCAGAGTTGAGGGATCTCATCGGACTTTGAAGCAGTATATTACTACTTCTAGTGGCGGTCTCTACGTTACACATAAATGACTGATACAATTCTGGAATAATTAGTATGAAGCTTGGGCCGCGAAGCTGGCAACGTCAAAATGTCGAATCAGTAGCGGCACAAGCGTCGCATTTCGTTAATCTAGTTGGTTTTGTCACAAACTTTGCGTTGTACCAGAATACAGGTTCAGATCATTGAATTGCGAAAAGAGAACGGTTTAAATCATTGCCCAGACAGCTGTCTTTATCCTATATGCTGGGTCTACCAAACATTATCTTCGGAGCCTGATGTGAAAGGATAAGAAGGGGGATATTTATTTCCAGCCATTGACTTGGGGAAAATTCATCCTTACTGGTTATATGATCAAGACCGCGGCTGCTATATGCAGCGAGCATCCACAGGCTCCGTTCCCTATCCCATTGATTTCGCGAGCGAGCTGGCAGTTATTCGCCAGCGAAAGAATGCTCGAGAGGTTACTCATTCTCGCGGTGGAGGCGCATCTTCAGTTAAATGAGATGCAAATCTTACTGAGCGAATAGAAATATCATTGCGGCAAGGTCAAATACGGGCGCGGGAAGTTGTAACAGGAGTAGCACCAGCTCCAAACGACCAGCACGCCGTGTACACCAGTGGTGCTGGCAGAGTAGTTGGCAGCGGCAGCGCGGCTCCCTGTCCCAACGAGGCGGGCTCCCAAAAAGCTAGAAAGCGGGCAGGGACAATGACGTTGCCAACGCATCAGAGCCCCAGAAAGCCGAAGAGACCAGCACTGCGGCAGTCTCGTTATGAGCTAACCTCTCAGTCAGTGTCGGACCTATCTTACCGCGAGATCCTGCCGGCGTAGGATGACGCCTTAGGATCCACGCACGCCCAACCCACCGGTACAGGTAATGGGGATGCTGACAGCAGCGTGGAGAGGACTGGCGGTGAGGATACTAACGACGTCACCGGCGGCAAGGAGCATATTCGTGGCGGGGATGACTAGTAGCGGCTTGGGAACAGTTTCTTTTATAGGTTTTGTATGCTCAACATAAGAAATAGAATTTCGGGCTTTGACTGCGATGTATTTTATTATTGAAGTTTGGCATTAGCGATACTGACAGTGAGCAAAAAGTCGACATAGTGGCAAAATGTTGCGGCTGACATTCAAGTGTTAGTAGCATGTAACATTGACTGTATGCATGCGTTTTTCAGGCTTATACTGGAATTTTTAGCGGGGGTGTCCATATCAATCCCCAATTTTAAGGTCACCACTAAAGACCTTAGGCCGCTGAGGAAGGGCGATGGGATGCTGTAGCATTGTTGTCTAGGTCACCCAGGTCCCATGGCTGTGCACAAGCTAGGATAAAACTCATTTGGTGTCAAGCTAACAGGGCCAAGTATTGTCCAGTGCACTCACAGCGGTCTTGTAAAGATAAAGCGGCAGACTTCAAGAAGGCCCCCAGTGAGGGATCGGTCAATTCCTGAATTGGAGATCCATGTCAATTGGACCGACCTGAAAGAAATCTTATGATAGCTACGTTAGAATTATGTTTTTCGCTGATGCAGCTCCCAGGCTCGTAACGCCTTATTTTATGACGGTACTTGGGATGAAAAGAGAAAACTCTTGTAGCGCTTAAGGATTATGTGGAGTACCTAGAAAAGCGTTACGGAGTTACTGTCAAGGTTGGTTCACCCTGACAATGAGCCGTTTACTAAGAAAACGCACAGATGGCTCGGGAATCAGAAAATCGATTGCGAGCCTTCCGCGTCATTGAAGGACGCCCACCCAAAGTGGACTCGCGGAACGCCCAGGCGCGTACAATGCGGGTCGGAGCGAACTTGCCTCATGACTTGTGGAAGGTTGTTGGTAGTTAATGCAGCTGTATACCTCCACAACGGGATTCCCAAGACAAAACCTAGGTAGGGCCTAGGCTGGAAAACACCATATCTAGTTTTTTACACGTACACAGCAAAACTAGCCGGTTTGGACAAAGCTAGAAAATCCTCAACTTGATCGCCTGCGAGCATATGGCTGTTGGGCTTATGCCATAACAGAAGACGCCCAGCTGAAGGAGCATCGACTGGAAAGGGTGTGGATTACACACCAAGGGAAAGTTATTTCCACCAGAGACGTCATCTTTGATGAGGAGACCGTTTTGAGAAGAGTGGCTTGCCTGCTAATGAGGAGCTTATAGCTTAGATGGACGAGCTAGTCTAGGGCCTTGATAGGCTAAAAATGCGCAAGTTTTGGACGAGGATGAGGAAATCCTGTACTCGGAGCGAACCTGGGAAGAATCTGACGGGTCTAATGATGATGAGGTCTAGCTGTTCAACGAAAAGGAGGGTTATAAGTTAACCTGTGCAGTTGAAAAGGGCCTGATCACCCCTCTGTCTGGTGTCGCTGATGAGTTAATATGCCTTTTCAAGTGGTTGATCGGGCAGGAACGTCGAATCACGGGAGCGAAGATACCGAGGGTGGGTTCGCCATAATCTTAATAATATACAACTAACTATATTTCATCATATTTCATTATTCTTTGTGACAAACACGCCACCATGCATCCTTTTATACGCTCCTACTCTCTCATTCTCAATGAGCTCTCCTCAATATAGCTCTTTGGGGAGCTATCCTTCAGCGCCGCCGTCCCTTTACTCTTTTCGCCACCCCCATCCCCTCGGTGATCGGTCGAGCGTGTCGAAAGGGTTAGTCCTCCAGAGGACAAGGTCCCTAGTGGGGAAAAGCGATCTGCAGTCATCGAGAAGTCTGAATCGCCGTACGATGAAGCCTACACATACGTGGAAGGCTTCAAAATGGCAGTTGGTTCACTCGATTTATATATACAAGAAACCGCTGTCTATTAAGACATCTCGGAGTGACTGGATTAAAGTTGAGCCATGATCTTGAAATCCCTGATATGGATTAAAAGTATGGGATCTCTTTCTACCATCCCTGAACATGCTTTGCTAATGCGCAAATATCATATGAGGCGTCGACCGAGAGACTCATCATTAAATACATGCCCTCCTCTGTGCACGAATCGGCTGTATCTCCTTTCCTTCGTGGGATTTTCAATGCTGTAGCAGATCTCCCTTTATCCGTTCAAGATAGAATGAATATCGCCATGAACCGATATTTCAGAGGCTTTACAGGGTATAGTGGGTCTTCGAAAGCCCCTGACCTTGCGATTCAGTTTAAAAACGCCACCGGCAAGTGTGAAATAAAATTTATCCTTGAAGTCGGATTTTCCGAGACATACCAGGACTTGATTGAGGATCCTAGGTTATGGTCGGAGGGCAAGGAGGTCTCTCTGGTTGTGCTTGCAAAGTCTACAGAGAATCCAAGCTACCGATGCCCAGCTCGTAACCTAGATGACGAGGAGCTTGAGCAGCTCGAGTTTCCTGAGCTTGCAGATATTGATGTTGAAGGTTTCAACTCTGAAGGGGAGCACGGCCCCGTCAAGTACAAAGGATGACAATGGGTGGGATAGATATCTGAAGCCTATATGGAAGCTGTGGAAGCGAAATCAAGCAACTGGACTAGCAACCATTGTTGGGAGTCGCAGAGTAAGGTCACTTACTATTTATTATATACTAAAGGATAGTACTACATATGTACACGTCCTGGGACGCCTTCGCTATGTCCGACCTAAGGTTTCAGCTTAGCGACTTCCTCGACGAATCCCCACATGAACGAACAATAATTATTAGAATGGGAAACTTCAAACTGCTGAAGGATAAAATCAAAGAGCTGGCGGTTGAGAGACGTCAGGAATGGTTAGAGGGCTGGCTAGAGAGAGGTGCACAGTGGCTGATCTCGATTATCACTTAAGTTCTTCCTAAAGTTCTTTCGTGTAGTCAATTTGCTTTGTTACCTTTCTTACCTCTACTCTCCGTGGCCATGCTATTTTCTGTTTTAGCAGTTTCAATATTACTTTTTTAGAGTAGTATCACTCTTAGCAAAAAACTGCCCTCACGCCCTGAAGGCCCCCAGATCATCAAATAAAGTGAGTGATACATTACTGTAGTAACTGGATGCAGGCAACTAACCAGGGGGGCAATGCCGAACGGATCCCGACACCCGAGCGCCGTTTTCCGCGCGCTAAACATCTTGTTTATAACTAACTATACTGTACTGCAATAGTTACTGTATTTATATTAGTATCAATTCAAAAACGTGCCCCCGTTCCGTAGTCCACCCGACCCGACGAGCCGTTCGCTATGATCTTCGGAAGAGTCATCTTCCCTCTACATGCTTCATTATCAAATCTAGTGGAGTGCTACTACTACCCACGCCGCGACAATCTGAAAAGCTGCCTTAGCTAGAGCGGCCAAGGCCAATAACTTAATATAAAAGAGGCTTGAGCCTACCGAAATCTCTACAGCTACAGCCGCCAGAGCTATGGCTGTGGAGAATAGACCAGCTGACGTATAGTACGACTAATAACTGCAACAACCATGGCGCGGTATGACGTTGCAGAGAAGGGAGGGTCCATTTCGAAGCCAATAGAAGTCCGGCTCTTAAACAACAGACTAGTCAAATAAGCTACCACACCACCTCCAGGAGCCGGATCGAATTCCGACTTGATGATATCGCCGAAGGAAGTGAGGAAGACAATGAAGACAGGATGGCGATATGCTTCCTACCGAAGGAAGAAGCACTGCTGGAATTATATCTATCGAAGGAGAAGGCTAAGAGTAATAAGAGTATCATTGGAAAGCACTATCTAGACGAGGTCCAGAGACATTATCCCGAAGGAACCCCTCTACAGCTTCCCCGTGAGGTTGATACCGACAATGTAGATAGAATTAACTCTTGGAGAGATGTCATGCTTCAAGCCCATTTCTGTGATTGGCCTCTACCTTAATATACACATTAACAGCCCGATGGTTAAGAAGACATTCAATGATACTATACGTCGTGCCTTTAATATCTCCTCTATTGACGATGCAATGGAAGAGATGCTAGATCCGCTACTTTGTGCAGAGGAGTATGATATACCGATGAGAAGAGCTACCTAGTGTTAAGCATTCATCTGGCTGTAGACGCACTAGTCATCATGATTTTAATGGTTTGATCCCGTTGGTGTAGACAGGATCTTTGAACTGGTTGATAAACACCGCCGAGCGCTATGGATTTGGTGTAGTAGAAGTGACGTTTGAACATCTCCGTAGAAGGTGAGAGTATCGAATTAGTTCTACTATCATTATTATCACGGAACCAGGCCGGGTTATCCCTCTTTGGATAATCTAGTTCCAGTTCCCCAACCCCTATGCCGCCGAAGAAGCGAAAAAGCAGCAGAGGAGAGGAAGTGAGGAATGAGCGACGTCACATACAATAAGAACGCCGAGATAAAATGCTTCAAGCTTACTACTATGACCAACTGCAGCCATACAGAGCGCCATTCCCTCAACCTCGTAACCTCCCCCCCATTTAATGCAGCAGATCCTGTGCTACAAACAATGGTTCTATCTCACCAAGCCCTGGCCTCGGTCCCACACCCAGTATCTAGTCCGACCAATACGGATATAGACGAATTTGAGACATTCTACTAGAAGATCACGAATCCGGCAAATCAACGATGGAGAGAGAAGTGGACCACACGTGTGAGGTAGTGATCTGCAATGATTGAGCGATTAAGGCCTTAAAGAGATGGAAGATGGCTTCAGCGATATGTACCATAAGGCAATTAAAGCTGGTATATTGGATAGCTTTGCAAGGGGATTCCGCTCACGATTCCAAAGATATAAAACTCATCATCGATAGTTTAAAGAAGCAACATACTGGGCTGCTTCAGCATTTGGTTAGTGAGGCCATTCAAATCTGTCGGAGGGAGGTGTATAAGGCTATAGATGACCTACTTTGTGTATGGTCGTCCTCTTTAAATTTCTAGAGAAATCGATGGAATTCAAGCAACTTCTCTTCTATATAGACCCCACCTCCAGCTGCGTGTTTGAATTATTGTCTAGCGTGGCGGCCACAATGACTACCTAATCTCAGATGCCCAATTCTAGGAAGCTCCCGTACGTATCACAGATCCGACAGTAGGGCACCTAATTTCTGTTCGTCCACCCCTTTAAGACCGAGATTGTAGTAGACGCGATGGCGCTGGCCTGTTTTCTCGTTGAAGATAGATTCATCTAGAAAGCGAAAGACAAGGTCTTCGGCAGCAGATTGACGAATATCATCAAGTTAGGCCCGACTAAAAGCCTCCCCGTTCTGAGGAATCCGTTTAAGAGCCTTTCTAGCTCCTTTGCTTCAACGTACGGGATACAGTTGATTGGTTAACAAAAACACCTCGCTCCTGGAGAGGCCACCAAACCATCTCATCCTAAAAGCACCCGCCGTTCTTCAAGAAATATTCAAGAACGGCCCCCTCATCCGCAACAGGCAGCTCCTTAGCTCGCCCAAGCTTCTGGAACCGCGGTATTCCGCCACCGCCGTAGCGTAGAGAAATCCTAACCAGGTATCATATACCGTAGTGTTTTGTGGGAGTACTAGCATATAGTTGTTGGTTGTCGACGCATCGAGGAGAGAGGTGCACGGGTCTTAGCTCTCCTAATACCAAGTTAGTAACATCAACGTCAAGAAGCGTCTAGAGCTAACAGCGGCTTTTTCTGGGTCGTGGAAATGTTTAGAATACCCAAAAAGGTGAGGATTTCAGTGTTCTGAGAGTTGTTCACTGTTGGAAATGGCGTTTTTTGAACGCGAAGGTCGTGCTGACCACCATTTTGGATACGCTCAATGTGTTGCAAAGCTGTTTACGCTTGAATTGCCACCGTTCACATGAAATAAACTGAAAGATGTTGGAAGTTTCCCGAGAGTGAACATGGCATCAATAGTTATAGCAGATATTTTGCTCAATACTTGTACCACAGATATGGCGTTCTTACTACTATTTGCAGATTTGCAACACCCTGTGTAATGCCCAGGCTGAAGCCCTTGATGCCTTAGGCATGTTACAGTTCTCCATTCGATCTGGAGCCTAACGGGGAGTCCCCTCCTCTTCCATACATTGTCGTAGAATTGGCATTCTATTATAGTATTCCTATATTGTATACCGTACATACATCCCACCCCTCGCCTTGGGCTTCCGCCCTTTACGCCCGATGAACAGGGAGGTGTGATGTAATGCATCCCAGACAAAAGGTCCAAGCAAAAGGTACATATAGAAGCTTCCCGCGTACATGATTGAGATGTTCAGATGCTTTTTAAGGTGTTGTAAGTACCCAACATGCAGTGATTTTTACATTTGCAAGGTAAGTCATCGGGCGCAAGTATATGCGAGTCGTTCAGGTTGTTGATTGGAACGCTGTCCTAAGTATCTGAGTCCTTTTCTTTCTTGACAGGGACCTAAGGCCACGCCATATGGTGAGATTTTGTTCGTGGATCCTCGCGTGCAAAAGCCGATATTCTTCAATCTTATAAAGTTGCAAACCCCCAGTAGTATTCACCTCGAAATCATCTGTCCACCCATATGCGGGCTAGCTTCATGTAATGGCTTGAATATCGACAGCCTAACTTTAGAGGACAGAGATGCCTGTAATAGGAGAATGCTAGCTGTTTCAGCGAAATTGCCTGCGATCGGTTAACTTCTAGTATCATCGAGCCTATGGCTTCGGTTCAGGGGCAGGAATTCCTTAGCGAGAAAGGTCATCATAGAACAATGAGGCGAAGCTATCGTATATCGTAGACAACCAAAGAAACCGCCGATCCCGTCTTTCAGTGGTTGAAGGTGGCTATGGTGAGCTATTGTAACCTTTGTGTGGCGGTGTTGAAATCCTACGGCCTAGATTCACAGGGATACCTAAGCTCCGATTATGAGGTCAGCAACGGCAGAATATTGCCCACGTGATTTCTTATAGTCTGACTAAAGATAGGCAGATCGACACTTCTAGCACGTTCCAGCTAGGTATATTATATATCAGATGACGGGTACCTTGTTGAACCCGACTGGCTCTTTATCGGAGTGGAGATTATTATTTTCGTAACTCCAAGCCAGGCAGTCATTCTGACTAATAATCAGTCGCTTTTGCCCCCACCTGCCGCCTCTGTGCCATACTTAAACTCGCCATCTGCCAACCTTTCCAACATTCTTTCATTCTTCCCTCCATCATTCTCCAACCTTTCACAGTCATCTACTTCGATCCCGCCCTCGCTTTGAAATTTCCCTAAAAAGCCTTTTTATTACCATCTATCGTCACCATGCAGATTTTCGTTAAGACCCGTAAGTTACCCCTCACCTAATCTCACAGTAGTAAACACATGTTACCCCATGATCATCTAACTGACATGTTTGTAGTGACTGGAAAGACCATCACCCTTGAGGTAGAGTCGAGTGATACTATCGACAACGTTAAATCGAAGATTCAGGACAAGGAAGGAATCCCCCCCGACCAGCAGCGCCTGATCTTCGCAGGCAAGCAACTTGAAGACGGCCGAACTCTATCCGACTATAACATCCAGAAAGAGTCCACATTACACTTGGTGCTCCGTCTCCGCGGTGGGATGCAAATCTGTAAGTGTCGCCGATATTGAAGCCGGAAAAGTATATTCTACAATCAGTCTCTAACATCTGCGGACAGTCGTCAAGACCCTCACGGGTAAAACCATCACCTTAGAGGTGGAATCTTCTGACACGATTGATAATGTCAAATCGAAGATTCAGGACAAGGAAGGCATCCCACCGGACCAACAACGCTTAATTTTCGCCGGCAAACAGCTCGAAGATGGTCGTACCCTTTCCGACTACAATATCCAGAAGGAGTCTACTCTGCACCTCGTCCTACGCTTACGTGGAGGAATGCAGATTTTTGTTAAGACGCTTACTGGCAAGACCATCACATTGGAGGTTGAAAGTTCAGATACCATCGATAACGTGAAGAGCAAGATTCAAGATAAGGAGGGCATTCCCCCAGACCAGCAACGTCTGATCTTCGCTGGCAAGCAGCTTGAGGATGGTCGCACACTTTCTGACTACAACATTCAAAAAGAGTCTACTTTGCACCTGGTTCTACGGCTCCGTGGTGGCGTTCAGATCTCTGGCGGACTATGACATTAGATCGGACACTGGTTTTTGGCGATGTGATCCGGGACAAGGTATTCCCTAGATCGACGGCGTTTGATCTTTACTGGGAAGCAGCTCGAAGGATGGATGCGCCTTGCTTTGTTCTACAAGCTTGATGTCAGTTTGTCCATTGTAGGGCTTGCTTTACTCAGCATTATCATTATGTATCGCTAGATCCTTGGTAGAATACTTCTCAAAGAAAAAAAAAATTTGTAATCTAAATTATCACCTGTGGTAATGGTATAATAATATGTTATGATATTTGTACCTATAATACATTATCTATTACTAATTTTGTACGCTTCAGTATCTCCGTGACATTTCAGTACATATATATCTGATACAATAATGACTACACATGTTGAAATATTATTCTGTTATCTTCTGATAGCTACGTGGTAGAATAGTAGTGTGTCGTACTATACTATGTACCTCCTAGGGAGACAGGATACTTGGACACTTGGTCCGTCTGGCGGTTTGATGACGGATTCGGGATGGATGGAAGTTCCAACCCTTTTGGGACCATTAAGGATGACCCTATGGGATTTCGATCGAGACCTCATTCTTCCATGAGGACCGTCCAGTGAGGAGTCAGCCCTCTAGTATTGCCATTTTCATATCAGTGAACTTTTTTTTAACTTGGCAGGGATAACCGACTTTAAGCTGGCTCACGGCAACAATCATTCTGCAACGATCAACTATAGCGAGGTGTTGAGGGATAAAGAGTCCTCTTCATGTACGTATACGGAGCTGATTCATGATACTACTATATGAACAATAGTCTCTGTCATGAACTATTGCCTTGTTGATAGATAAATTGCTGGCATATGTACAGGTAGAACCATTTTCAGGGAAGTTATCATCGCTATAAGTAACTAGCTAAGGTCCGTCCGTATCTTTCAGTCTAAACGGCTACTCTAAGACGTCCAGGGGAGCGGGTTTAGCAAAGGCGATCAACTTTATGGAATGGTAGGTCCCGATAAAATTCTTGTGGAGGGAAAGACTTGAGCCATGAGGAGAATTATTCTCACAGCGATCGGAGGCCATAATGTCTGTTTTCAGGTTGCAATGTCCTCTGAGCTCACAGCATAACGGTTGTGATGTTTTCATCCCTCGCTCTGAAATGGACCGAGTTTCCAGTATAGAATGCTCATATTTGTGGCAACCGTCCTTCGATTCCAGCTCTTCGGTGGTGGATATTCAGGCGCGTAGATGATGAGATGATAACGCTGAAGAAGTCTGAACTAGCCTCAATGATTAATGTTTACAGTCTCCACTGCCTTGCAAAAGACGGAGCCGGAATATACACTGAAAGAACGGTTTAGTAAAGAAGACCGGGTGGGTAAAACGGTCAACTGACATTAAACTCCCAGAAATTTGAAGCTACGAGAGGAATTTAGTTTCTTCCCCTGTTAAGTAGTAGTAGGCCTAAAGTGAATTGGCAGTTACATCCTATATATACACAGCGAATTGGGTGTGTTCAGAGCTCGAAGCTGATCGAGCGCTTTACTGGGGTGGTGGACGCGGCAATCGAAACTATAGATTCTTCCAAAGGATGTTGTCGCTTACAATGACCGCATTGGCGAACAATAAGGTTTATCGACAAATAATCCATTATCCGTACATAGCCATTAAAGTTTGAACTGGTTGGTGTGGTGGCAACCAAATGTGGACAGACCTGGCAACCGTCGCGGTAACATATCACTCGATTGCTATATAGAAGAAGATCATGCGAAGGATCCTGTAGGTTGTAAAGAAGTAATAACTGTGCGCCTTTTATGGCCTAGTGTAAAACACAAAACCAGTGCATGTTGCTCACGTGACACCGCTTTCGGAGCCAACCAGACTGGGCCAAAATCAAAAACCGACTTGACAGCGATGATATCATATAGTGTATCTTGTTGTTGCCACCCACATGTACCACGTGTTCAAAAGAACCGAGACCGAACTTTCTAACATACCATATCATACTCTATGTACTTGGCCAGATATTCCAACACGCTCCCCAATAATGATGTGATTATTAGTCGTTATGCCCTCCTATTTCTATCATATTTCCTTACAGTTCCTTCCTCGTTCGCCACCTAATAGTACGCTTGATGAGAGCCACAATCATAACCAGGCAACGTCACCACGAGTTCCATCCGTGCGCAAAGCTCTCCTGCCATTCCAGAAAGAAGGGGAGCAGACTACTAAGTCGTCGGGTTCAAAACGAGCCCCAGATCAGAAAGACTGGATTCGATGTCAAATAAGTTCTGGAGCGGCCAATCCATCAACTCCTGTCAACATCCCCTCCAGCCAACCATTTATATCATCATCTCTTCCCTTTCGTCCCTACTACTCACCGTTGGGTACTGAAAAGGACTTGCGGGTTGATAGCATTTCTATTGAGAGCATCGACATGGTGGCCGTGGATCAGCAGCAACAAAGCAGTGGCGCGCACTTAAAGCATGTAGAGAAGCACAGCGCCGATGGGGGGAAGAGCAGCGATAACAGCACAGTAATTTCAACCGGAATAGGCACGGATATCTTGGGGGGATTGAACACCAAAGGGAAATACACCCCCCTTGATCGAAAGGTCTCGGACAGCATTTGGGGTATTGTTCATCTGTACCGAGACACGAAAGAAACCCCCTCCCTCATGGTCGACGATTATCCTTCCTATTTGAAGGGATCTTCAGCTGCTCGACAGCCGACGGATCAGCTTGGAAGCAGCAGCACTAGCGCAAGCTATAGGCAGCATTTTTTGGGTGGCGATAGCAGCAGCAGCACTGCCAACTCCTCCAATCGCGCACAACCCATTGAGGACTGTACCACCCTCTGTGTCCTGGCGGTCCCCTCATATCTATCACCCTCTGATTTCTTGGGCTTTGCTGGAGAAGCAGCAAGCGATGATGTTAGTCATTTCCGTATGATAAGGACGGCAAGGGCCAATCGCTACATGGTTCTCATGAAGTTCCGCAGCGGTAAGAAAGCCATGGAGTGGCAGAGGCAATGGAATGGGAAGATCTTTAATAGTATGGAGGTTGGTTCTTCCTCTTTAACTTTTATTGTTATTTTCCACCAACGACCAAGGGCCTACAATGAATCTGACACCGGTCATTAGCCTGAAACTTGTCATGTGGTTTTTGTGAAGACGGTTGAGATTCAAGCTGCGAGCCCTAGACCGAATTCGACTTTGCCAAATATAGAGGACAAAATTCTCAGCTCGCCCGAACTTTCTACAAGCCCTTCGAGACCAGTGGTGTCCACGAATCAACCTACATCCCTAGCCTCGGCGTCACTCTCTGCAAAACCCCTGGCACCACCCACTCCAGCTTTAATCGAGTTGCCAACCTGCCCTGTTTGCCTCGAGCGTATGGACGAAACCACTGGTTTGTTGACTATTATATGTCAGCACGTCTTTCACTGTACGTGTCTACAAAAGTGGAAAGGAACCGGCTGTCCGGTATGCAGATATACACAAGATGATTTCAGCCGGCGTGGTCAAAGCTTGGACCCCAATGAAGTCCCGGGCGAATGCAGCGTATGCCACTCTGAGTTGAATCTTTGGATTTGTTTAGTTTGCGGCAATATTGGCTGCGGTCGGTATGATGGAGCGCACGCGTTTGCGCACTTTAAACAAACTTCCCATGCGTTTGCGATGGATCTGTCCACTCAGCGTGTGTGGGATTACGTGAGTGATGGATATGTCCACCGCATCATTCAGAGGAAGTCGGATGGTAAACTCGTGGAATTGCCTTCAGCAGACAATAGCGCTTTAGATCCTCCTGACTGGGCGGATGCTGTCCCCCGAGAGAAGCTTGAGAACATGAGCGTCGAATATACGCACCTCCTAACTAGCCAGCTCGAAAGCCAACGGACATATTTCGAAGAAATCGTCGAGCGAGCAGCAGACAAGGCATCTCAGGCCAGTGCGACTGCCAGTTCTGTTCAGAACATTGCTGACGAGGCTCTTGCGAAGCTCGAGGCTTTGCAAGGGGAATACAATACTCTGGCTAGAGAAACAGTGCCCAACTTAGACCGAGAGAAAAATCGAGCAGAGCGTCGGGCAGAGAAATTTGAAACCATGGCGCACAAGCTCGAAAAGGAGTGGCGGGAGGAAAAGGCCATGACTGAGAGCTTAATGAAGCGTGTTGAATTTCTATCTGAGGAGGTTGAGAAGCTGAAGGCTGTAAACGCTGACTTGAGTGAACAGAATCGTGACCTCACTTTCTTCATCAGCGGATCAGAAAGGCTTAAAGATCAGGGCGAGGATGTCATGGAGGGAACGGTTACCCTGCCGGAAGATAATTCGAAAAAGAAAGGCAAGGGTAGAAAGCGGTAGGGATATTCCTCGTTTAACGCCTCATATTGGGGTCTTGAAAGTCCGATGAAGCGCCTCCTGTACCCTGAGGGATCTTCAAAGACTTCTTAGAATGGTATGTGCTCTCCTTCGTAGCCAGAATTCGCAGGAAATGAATTGACTGTTCGATTCAGATGACCAGGTATACCTACTCGTTAGCTGCAAAGAAGCATAACCGACGGAAGCATATTAGGGACAAGTCTTAGAACAGCGCAGTTTTTCATTACATGCCTCAGACGTCCTCGCTTTGTGTATCGGAACGCTATATCACACCGAGATTCACATGCGGATACCCAATTTTCGGTTCTATCTATGTTAATCAGTACTTGATGAGGGCTTGTAATCGGCTGAGCAGTACACAAACGACAGATCTCCCTGTCTTCAGAATCTTTTAATTCCTAAGGTTGAGCCAATCCTCAGATGTTAGTTACACTCGTAAATTTCAAATGGCCTGCAGGTGCCTCCCCTATTGAGGGTGTTATCGATATTGCATGCGGTCGTGCTATGGTTGTTTTCCGGGATAACATAAGGCCTTTGACTCCATCCTATATTCCGATGTACGGATTAAGTGTGTAAGTCGAAATAATGTACCAAACAAATATATTTGCCAAGGTTACCATTGTCGGTCTAGGTATACGGTAAAAGTTATACTGCTCATGTCAGGATCCAAGACAATGCTAAGAACAGTAAGTCAAGAACAGTAAGTCTCACGCGACAAATGAATCACAGTAAGTATCATGATTTCTTCTGGGTTGTAACTTTAATATCTGCTATGAAGTCTGTTCGCCTTCTTAGCAACATATCTTACCCGAGAAGTCGAAGATCCTTTATGAAAAATGTAAGGAAGTTTATGTAACGATCCAGTCTGTTGGGACTCCAAGGACAAAGGATTCGCGAGCTGTGACCGAGTGAGCCAAGGTAACCCTTTTAATCGACACAATCCCAGACATGATGGTGTTTGCCATATAGGGGTAACCTTATACATGATAAAATCCAGAGCTGAAGAGACCCGGAGGATTTGAGACTACATCGGTCTTATCACACTATACTAGTAAGGCCTAATAAAAGCTTTTCCGGTCTTGACTTATCCTTTTAAGCCATACTAATTCTAATCATACCTTTGACCTGTTTTGCCGACCTTTTTTTTTCCCGAACGCTAAGCCCCTTCGGGGTTGTATCTCAAATAAAGTTGGCTTCCTTGTTAGGTTTAGAGCCATAACGTTTACATAAGCCAAGAGTCCCAAGGTCGAAGAATGCCGATGGCTTCGTCGCGCAAGACGCCTTGAGGAACGAAGTCCAATATAATCAGAGGCTGTTATTCGGGACATTCTACTACATACAGATTCTGGGTCCATACATTGTTTCGACCCTACGAATTACTAGTAGCTATACTGGAAGTTGTCATAGCACGAAAATTATCTACTATTCGTAGTGTTCTAAAATGATTCAAGCTCGGAAGATGTTATGCACGCTCGGGATTCAGATCATACTCTTGATCCGACCGTCATTCCTGTATTTAGTCCCCGATCCATGAGGAAGGACCAGCGGTCAATCTGTCATCAATCTATATCTGTCTGTCTGTCACCTTTGTTTATGAATGCTTCACGTATGGTGATCCTCCGCCTTGTCCGGGACCCTGTTCCTTAGCTGGTCCTTCCTTATGAATTAGGAATAGGGGTCGGATCGGAGGATGAACCGAGCTCCAAGCGTGCATTACAAAAAAGCAGTATGATATACATAACAGTACTGTTGGCCAAGAGTCGGTAAGGTGAAAGCAAAGTGATTTCGATTGTCGATAAAGGAAAGAACGAGTGGCCCAAGTAAATACAGGGCATAACAGAAAGAACGCGTGGACTAAGCGAATTTAATGAGTCAGGGAAAGAGTTTGTGGAGTAAGCGAATTTAATGAGCAGAGGAAAGAACGCCGCCTTCGGGTGAAACCCTCGTTCAAGCTCAGGGCTTCTTCCTTTCGGGACCGCTTCGACCTGTTATAAACTCGGAACGTTCTGAAGGTTTAATATCCTCAGCTAGCAAGAATTAGGTAGCTGCCTAAGCGAACGAACCCGTGGGCCTTAAGCTGACCCTCTGGCCGGTCAAGTTTATCTTTCAGCCTGTATGTAGTTTGGTCCAGTGGGCCAGCAAATGAAACGTAGGGACAAGAGTGTGGGAAGGCTTGGTGGTCATATTTGGGGGGAGAAATCCTGGTAAGTGATTAACAATAGTAAAAACAGTAGAGGGGGAGGCTTACTTTTCCATAGCACCATCGCGGGGCAGGGCCACAGCCACCTTATCAACCGACCACGTATTAACTGTCTCTTCCTTTCGTTCAAGGCCGCCTTGCTCGTCATCTTTCGGTACTTAAAAAAAGGGGTAGAAATCGACGACATAGGACGGGGTGTTGAAACAAAGAACCGCTCGGCCTTCAAAAGATCCTCTGTGTGTATCGTTCCTCTGGTTTCAACACATGACACTGCCAAAGGGCACTGATAAAACTCGCCATTAGGCGGTTACCAACGAGACAAGCTGTTTCTTGTTTTGGGTTGGTTTGCTGCATGGAAGGTTAGGAATAGGGCTCGAAGAGGCACGATAAGCAGTGGTAAGGTAAGAGCTAAGATTAAATATTAGCTTGCTGCTCTCTTACTGTCTTATCCTCTGTGATAAAACGGAATCTTCTAGGAATCAAACGAACGAATTCCTAAGTATATTTCCTCATCTACCACACTACCGGGATGGGCCTTCTCCCTATCCTTGAAGCATCAGTCCCAACCTATCCCTATCTGAGCAGCCGGATGGCCTGATGATACTGAGAATGATCTAGCCTCATAGGCGATTAGACAGGACCAGATTCGTAGAACATGGATCTAGACTGACTCGATGTGTTGGCCACCCCAACTGCAGTGAAAACTCCACGCCACAAACTAATGAAAGAGAAAGGGGAACGTCAACACAAAGACAATCACCGGGAAAATGGTTACAATATTATTACTCCCTCTGTCATATTAGATTTTCATGAGCTAGGATATTGCCTTTGCCGGACCGGATTACTGCTTTCTTCCAATTCGAAATAGTTTTGATATCATATAGTGTATTAGAATAGTGATTCATCTCTTATTCAATTTGTACATCTACGCAAAGTCAAAACTGGGGTGGCTCCAACGCAGCTCGTGAGTAAATTATAATAAAAGCGAGCGTTATCGAGCTTTAATAAGGCTAGGTAAGGTGTTATCTTGATCCTATGGAACGTATGTTTGGTCCACAGTTAGATTTATCGAAATCGTTACACAATTCCTCATCCTTCCGCAACAAGGTCATCCAATGCAGCACATTGAGGCCAGTCCCCATTGGCCAAGTGGAAAAACCCAGCAACTTTCCTGGTCTCTACTTCAACGATTGGCGCTCTGCAAAGACTGTCCATTAATCGTGGGCTCAAGGCTGCGAAAATTCGGAAAACAATATCCTGTCTCCAGGTCAGGAAAGGAATCTTAGGAAGTACCGGTGGTCTTATAGGTTTCCCAAATGTGCCGCAAGTGTATTACAAGGATACTAATCATGTACTCATTCCGTCCACTTCAAACCATGTACCCGGAATTAGGTCGGAAAATCCAACCAACCTTTTCGGCTCAGTCTGGAAATATAATTGATTGGAAAAATGACCCGGCATTGGCAGGAGTGAGCTGAACCATTGCAATATCAAGTTCGGGGTATTTCTAGAGAATATCTCTGATTATATCGCCGTCATATGAAGAATGGAATACTTCGTCTCCTAGCATTAATCCATGATTGACGACTGAAATACACTTTGTCATACCCTTTGGAAGAAGAGCACCACATGTAGTAGACAGAACAGCATCGGCATATGATCCAGACGGGGTAGCGGAACCATTTGACACCCTTACTCCTCGGCTAAGGGTAACCCATAAAGAGTGTTGCAGGCAGTTTGTTCCATCTTGAGGCAGTGGTCCAATGCGAGGTCTTGGGAGGTATTGACTTGGATCAAATATACGTTCTCGTGTATGATCTTTCATAGAACTAAAAAAAGGAGTGGGGCGGTAATGGTACGTTGGTAGACCAGCTATAACAGCTAGCAAAGACGCATTAGGATAAACCCGTCCATCTCCATCGACAAGTTCAACCACAATGGAAGTTGGAAAAAAGTGGACTCGAAGTATATTCGCTATTTCTGACAGCCCAGAAATAACATCAAGCATTTGGGACTGTTCACGTTTTTGCATTCTTTTCCAACCAAGATGTGAATATGGATCTCAAACTTGAGGGCCAATGCATGGAGCTGATCCATACATAGATATGAGGTCGACGATATCGATGAACTTCTCAACAGCCTCAATATCCGATTAGATAATCCCGAGCTTGACGATTCAGATACCTTAAATGAGAATGTGAATGAATCGCTAGCTGGAGCAACCGCTACCGAAGATGACGATGAGGAAGAGGAACTCATCATTGACGGAAAGAAGTATGTGAAGGCGGCGAATCTGGCACGTCCAGCTCACAAAGGTGGATCAAAGAAACGATCAAGCATATGGAAACTCGGCGTGGAGTTGAAAAGAGTTATTAACAACAGAGCGAAATGCTGGCGGTACCTACTTTGCAGGAAAGAAAATAAATTGATAGTTGCACGGCTTCCACGACGACATTACCATTTTACCACCTTAGAACTGAACACGGTATAGTGGAAAAGAACAAATGCTTTGTTTGAGTACAGTCGTCGGGGAATGGCTTTGAACTCTTAGCCCTCCAATTAACGCTGGCTTTTATGGCAAAGACGACTTTCTCCTCTTATTCCTTCGGTGGCTGATATTTTGCCACATTGCTTTGTCCATGGTTGAGAACTTTTTTTCCTCTCACTGATTTGCTTTATCAATCGTTCTGTTCTCGACTTCCACCCGAAGTGCAGTAACATATCTGAGTACCAATGCCAAAAGGGAATCTGAAAGGAAGTCATCTGGCTGTCACAGAGTTGGATAGCTATTTTATTTGACACGTGGGCCACCCGACTTGCTAAAAAACATGCTGTCAGTGTCATAGCACATTTCGGAGCAATTCTGAAATATTCATCTACCTATCACCCGAAGAACGGAAGTAATATATTAAGATGCTTGTTCCGAGGCAGCAGAACAGCCACATAAAGGGTCGTGGAGTAGAGGATGATAATGAAGATGCCGGGGAAACACGCCTCCACTCGGATGAGGATGAAGGCAGCAGCAATAGTAGTGCATGATCAACAATGAAAGATAGTATTATAAAATTTGGACTCTATGCTATTATTCTCGTTGTGTTCTTCCTAGCGACATATTATTGAAAGTCCTCCCACATCATATTCGCGATCTGATCGCGAATAGAAGGAGGCGGACGAGATAGCGATAAATAAAGGAATAGAGAGGAATAGACAGGCTAAAGACATACTATGGACGAGGAGGCGGAGGCAGATTCTGTCATGTTAGCAAAGCAACGATCAGCTCGCGGATATGATGTGGGAGGACTTTCAACAATATGTCGCTAGGAAGAACACAACGAGAATAATAGCATAGAGTCCAAATTTTATAATACTATCTTTCATTGTTGATCATGCACTACTATTGCTGCTGCCTTCATCCTCATCCGAGTGGAGGCGTGTTTCCCCGGCATCTTCATTATCATCCTCTACTCCACGACCCTTTATGCAGCTGTTCTGAACAAGCATCTTAATATATTGCTTCCGTTCTTCGGGTGATAGGCAGATGAATATTTCAGAATTGCTCCCCTTCCGCAGCCCCCCGATAAGCATTATTTTTTCATTAAAGGGAATGCCAGGAAACTCTTTTCCAAGTATCTTCAACGCTCTTCCAAGATGGGTCTCCGGTTACAGGCTTACAGGCTTGTAGGCTGTCTCACGGCAGAGGGTGTCGTTCATAGACTCCACGAATACTATCGTGGAAGATTTTTTCTTTTTCGTTCGCCGCTGGCCTTTTCAGACATTCGCAGCATTGCTAATAGCTCGCTTTTGGAGACCTTTGCTGTAATCATCTTTTCACTTGTCTTTGCCTTTGCCTGGTGTCGCCTTGACGAGCCACCTCCGATGGCGCGACATTTGATGAGCGTGTACCCTCCTCATCTGAATCTGGTTCTGTCAAGTCAAGATTCGCCTCCGGCTCATCGGATCACTCGTCATCTGTGCTCCAGCGTAGCGGCCCAAAGCTGCCTGATCTCCATTGATAGATCTAAGTTGGTCATAGTAGGGAGGTAATGCTCGTCTGAACCGGGACCTATCTTTGTGCTCTGCGAAATAGCGATCCTCAACGTGCGTATCATATAGCCGTGCTCATCTTTGCTCCACCCAGATGTAGCTCACCATGTCTTCCAAATTTTGTTGTAGGAAGTTGCCTTATCCTCTCCCTGCTTGATTTGACTTGATGAGCACGTTTCTCAGGAATTGCCACCCAAGCCTCAATAATAATAGCACGCGCCTAGCTTAGGAGATCGACCTTTAGGAATTCTTAGGGGTGGCTCGCTCGATCTGTTGGATATATTGAACCGTACTCCTATTAGTATCAAGGTATTTAGCAATAGCATGTTGACTATAGCCAAGGTCAGTTACAAGAAGGATCTTTTGATGGCGACCTCGAGAAGTCCACGGATTATGAGCTTGATATTCACGAATAGGTGTACCGTGTACGCTGTGTCTCAGGGATATCGATTTCGGGTGGGGTCTCGGGAATCATCGATAGGTGAATCAAGCATGTTGAATCATATTTTGTATACGAATTCCATGGGGAGTTAAAGTTACTTTTAGCAGTTTATTTCTTGATCAATTCGATATAGATATA
The DNA here is from genome assembly GCA_019804575.2 of Pseudotulostoma volvatum. NCBI lineage: Eukaryota > Fungi > Ascomycota > Eurotiomycetes > Eurotiales > Elaphomycetaceae > Pseudotulostoma > Pseudotulostoma volvatum. Next base: position 35,838 of record JAHQZX020003208.1, on the reverse strand, counting down.
TTAGGAAGGCCATGTTGGGCGGTGAGGAAGCCTCTAGGAGATATTAGATACGCCTCAAGTGGAGGTTGCACGTTCCTACAGGCCTGAAGACTCCTTTGACAATAATGATGTTTTTTATTTTTATCGTGAGCAAAAGAAGTCATCCATCTATATATGCATTCAAGTAGCCCTATAAAATCAGATATAATGGGATAGGCCTGCTAAACCTATGACGACTTCATGTCTTACCGCCGCACTGCTTTAACAACAAAACTTCGCTGCGAAAATGACGCTAGTACGGGCTATGAGGCTTAATACAGCAGGTATAACGTTCTTCTATACCCTAGGGCAGGTCCTTGCGTAACTGGCTTGGAGCCTAAAGCATAAGTAATGGATCCATTGTAGTAATGAAATATGAATAGAACTCAGAGGGCAATATATGATAGATCTCAGACCGCCTGACGACATCACCTGATATTCACGCCAAGTCATTTTGGGAAACGGGAAGCGAATTTCTTGCCTCAGGTTCTCGGGCCGTTTCAGGAAACCACTTAGCGTAAAATATCAGGTGACGTTCCCGGGCGGTCTGAGGCAAACGGTATGAATAACTAGATTATGTCACAGGCGCTCGCTCTCTATATTTCGATGGCAGATTCCCTGCATGTATCTTTTGCAAATAACTACATGTGCTCCCAATTATCCTGCTTTATATCATATCATGCCACAGTTGGGTGACGTTTTAAGCAAAGCTCCTTAACTAACCTAAATACAAAGATATCTCGGATGCTTATAGATGATGCTTGAGCTGATTTCTCCCAATATATTCCCCGGACCAGAAGCACAACAGGATCATTAAACTAGAGCTTCGCGATGCTTCCTTTGCCTTCAACTTGACATTGGTATCGCCCCATCGAAGATCTCAATGACGAGCCCTCCATGTGTGCGCGCGGTTTCCGCCTTTCGCCACCTCTCACTCTCCTTTCTCCACCCGATCGCACAGCATCATTCCTCCGCAGCATCCGTGTCTACTAGTGAGATCTCTCACTTTTCTCAGCTAGCCACCAGCTGGTGGGATCCAATGGGACCATCCCGGATCCTGCACTTAATGAATCCGCTCCGTCACGACTTCATCGCGTCCTGTTTGGCAGACTCTTCTTCCCCGAAACGGGAAGACCCCAGAATTCCGGAAGAGGATATGTCTATATTTGATATAAAGGGGGATTTGGGCACCGGTAATGGCTTGCGGTATCTCGATATCGGATGTGGTGGAGGCATCTTTGCGGAGTCCTTAGCACGGATGATCCAGGGCTCGTCAGGCACGTCCCCGCCCACAGCTGCTTCTATTCTCGCTATCGACCCGTCTTCGACTCTTATCAAAGTAGCCCTAGATCACGCCCGCATAGATCCAGTTGTTCATGCGCATTTACAGGCTGGCCGCTTTAAATATGAGAACACCACCCTTGAACAACTATCCGCGCAAGGAGCAGATTGCGGCGGTACCGCCACCGCCACCACCATTGACGATGACACAAAGAGATCTTCTACACCAAGCAAGCGGCTTTCGTTTGACGTGATCACTCTCTTTGAAGTGCTGGAACACGTCGATCCTAAGACTTCTTCCCCCCTCACGTTTCTGACGCATTGCCTTCGACTTCTGCGGCCGGGTGGGTGGCTCATCGGCTCGACAATCTCACGCACACTCTCTTCGTTCTTTGTTAATAAGATCGCGGCAGAGGCGCCATGGCCTTTGGGCGTTGTGCCGCGCGGCACACATGAATGGAGCAAGTTTATCAAAGTCGACGAGCTTCGAGGCTGGATCGAGGAGGGCCTCATGAGGGCAAAGGATACCCCTGCTCGGAGGGCGGGGAGCGCGGCGCTGGAGGGTATGGGATGGAAGTGCTCCGGAGTCATCTATGTGCCCGGCTACGGGTGGAAGATGATCGATGGTGGAGAACACTGGGGAAACTACTTTTGGGCCGTGAGAAAAGGAATCTAGAGAGAGAGCCCTTTTTCCATGGCCGGTCAAACTGAGCGGGAGTCCGGGTGAAATATACGACACACACAAATGTCCCCACGAAATAAAGAATTACAACTACGCATACGCATCACAGGAACTGAAGCGTCGAATTACTGTAATGTATAGTAAAATAAAGTCTTCTAGATAGACCAGCTAGCTAACAGGTAGATAGAGGAACAAGCTATAGTCACTATTATGCATTATTGCCAGAATAAGTGTTGGATAATAATCCATTGATATGAAATCAAATCAAATCAAATCTAATCATGACCTTTGCCAACATGCTACTATATAGACGAATATGCACCTATAGTGGGATCCATCTATCTTGTAAGGATACATGTATACTAAGATGGTAATTGATCTCAATTGGATAGCTGGGACAAATGTTGACGATAGAAGATCTTATATATATAATCCGCGCAGGAGTTACACCACTTCCGTACTCTCCCACATCCATACATATGACAGGTAACAATAATATGGGTATGGAAGGAGACTCGGCCCAACAAAGAAGGTAAAACAATTTCTAAAGAGGCTAGGTACAGTACATTAGGCGCAATAGTAGTAACCTCCCTCCATCTACACCTCATCAACTTGGTTGCCCAGTCGGGATTCCGTCTCTCCTCACAAGCTATCGGGAAGTGGAAACAGAGCCCTAGAAAGGTGCACTAGTTAATTAATTGGCATTTGTGTTGCTCCTATTTATGTACAATGACGAGGTAGGCAACTTGTGAGGTTTGTTTGATGTTAGGTGATGCTAGAACATACTACCTTCCTACATTAATATCATACATCTAGTGCTTCATGAATAGTAACGATTCACGAAATGAAGGGACATAGTCTTTTGGCCATATACTTTTCGCTTTGTCCATGAGTTTTCGAATGGCCACTGGTGAAGAGTATAAAAAGCGTGACTCCCAGTGTCTTGCAGAGTTTGCTCCGGGAGTCACAGATGAATTCTAAAACCACCTCGATTCAAAACGATAGTGTTCGGAGGATCTTTCTATCGATACATACATAGTACATACCCGGACCACGAACCCGTTCAGCCATCTCATGTGTGATGATCATGTTGTGAGGAGTAATGGATCTTGGGTATCTTGGTTAGGCGGTCCGTAGTTGCGAAAATCACATCTTGCGACCTGGGTGCGCCATTGAGACTCGGCGATGGATCTCATCAAGAAGAGATCTCCTACCCCGGGCACTATTAATCATCCTATGAGGAGTGGCTTGCTACCATTGTCGAGTACGTATATAATCCCCTCGTGCCTTAACCGTGATTTCTTCTAACACACGGAGGGGTGTGGCTCTCCATTATTACCTTTTCTAAAAGGCGGATATTGGTTCCATTGGTGCTAGGTTCTTCTGCAGTTTCAACCGGACGCATTCATCTAGACAACCTAGTTTGAACAAGACCTGTAACCGATGTCTGTTGCGATCGACTGTCTCCGACGCATCCTGCTCGTGAAGAAGTGCATTTGCAAGGCGTTCTGCTTTCTAGGGCGATAACGAATCGGGGGAATAGGTGTGGGATAGGAATTCGGCCCAGAGTGCTTGGAGTGCTTCGTGCTCATGAAATATTCCAAACTTTATACATCAAATCGTTCCTCGCGTTGCAGGTCCTCTAATTCTGCTCACTATTCTTCAGATCCCCTTATAAATGACTAGCAGAGCTTTCCCTAGTCACGTCTCGTAGGTGCCGACATAGTCTTCAAATAAAATGACACCGGGTGCCATTCATCTCCGGCTTGCTGATAAGTACTCCTACTCCTACTTCATCCGAGGCATGCGCTTCTAACTTAGTAGAGAGTTCCAATCGATAATGAGGAGGGCTCAGGGAGGCGATATGATGCTTTTCCTTAGCTAATTGACAATGCTCATCCCATAAAGAAGTACACCCTTTCACCAATCCAGTCACAATGCTTTGTGAATCGCCAGTAGGAATTGCAGAAACCTAGCAAAGACTATACTCTCCGAACATTGGTTGGTGTCCCCCAACCCCTAATGACAGCGGTCTTTTCCGGATCGACTCCAGGACCTCCATCGTAACCGATACTTTGTCCGCTTCATATGGAATGTGCCCTTATCAATATTAGCCTGCAGTTCAGTTTCTCACAAGCGAGTCAGTTCATTCTTGGCATGCGACTTACGTTCTAACTCATGATTGTTGCAAGCTGAAGAAGGGGTCATCGAGGCCATTCACACACAAAGACCTCATTCACAAATCGCTGGAACGGGGCCGGCCTGTGGGCATCCCCGATATTCATACGCTTCATAGATGGTGCAGCACATTGTTCCGCCTTCAGACTCTAGACTCGTTTGCGTGCGATGGAACGCACGCTTGACAAATACCCAACTTTGCAAAGATGTTTACCCCGTCTAGTTGGTCGTCAATCAACGGCGGTGGGTAGCGGGCCTTTCCTAGACTAAACCTCAGTTTCCTGTTGGACATTCTTTCCATATGCGTTAATGAGCACAATGAAACCCTATTCAACTTCTTTATGATATACTTCTTTGCAACCCCCAATTCTTCGGCTGACTGCTTGTATGTATAATGAGCGATGCCCAATCGCTACCGCCGGGGAGGCACCCTTCTCCGGCTTTTTCTTATGATCGGAATGGTGGTAACTTGTCCGAGGCTTTCTTCGAGAAGACATGCCCCCAATCACGATATTGCAAGTGGAAATTCTTTAATATTTCCACCTTGTCATCCAGAAGCACTGCGCCCTGATCTGGTCCATCCCATGAAGGCCGGTGGTAAATTCCTCTGTACCCTTCTCCATGGGAAGCCGGTGCACCAATCAGAGAAACGTCGATCTTGAAGAGATAAACCGGAAACGATAAAGGCTTGAGTCTTGGAAAATATCTTGTCTTTCGCAGGCACGCCGCGTGCCACCTTGTTTCATGGAATCTGTTCAAGCGTGCTGAAATCGCTTCTGCTGAATCTGGTTGTCAATCAAGGGTTTTGGTGATTTCTTGATTTTTAGGGTCAATCCTTACCTCCTGCAAAAAGATCCTCTTCGGTAGGGACTTGGGGATTTACTTAGCAATCTTGTGTAAAAAGGAGCATTCTTCTGGCCATAGTACTCGGTTTCTCACGTTAGGGGAAATACTGAACTCTGCTAGCTACTTTCTTCCAGACGATCTTTCGATCTCCATCGCAGTATCCCCGAAGAGCACGTTCCATTTCTAGTGGAATTGCCCCAAATGTTGAAGTGCTTAGTTACTAAAATGGCGAAGTCAAAGTGAGCTCATCGGCTCCGGTATCAAGCAATGTATTCACTGGACAGAGTATTTTCGTCCACACAGTAAAACTCCCATTTTCCCTACCTAACAACTCATGTAAGTCTAATTTGCATAGTTCGGTATGTCATACCATAACGGCCTAGGACAAAGACTTTTCCCGCACCTATCCTCCCTCTGTCTGAGTTACAGCTCCTTTCTCTGGCATGTCCTGTGGAGGGATTTTGGGCTGGGTGGTGGTCTTGTTCTTTGAGAAGCCTCTCCTGACGTGGCCGGATTCCTAATGCCAAGGCGCCTTCCTAGTCGCGTTGACCGCCGGTAAACTTCCGCCTCCATGCTTATGATCTGTGCACTGCTTTTTTTTTCGACTTTGAACGTAGGAAGTGAAGCATATCCGGAGACGCGGGGTCGTTGTCCCAATGAAGCCTGTAGAATACGATTCTATACCTCTGGAGTTCAAGAATGCGAAAGGCCCTCGCTGCTTCCGACTCCCCATCATTTCCCAACCATGGGCCATTTAGTTTGGATCATTATAGATTAACTCTAGATATGCGAAGAGGTCGGACGCGTCTTTGGATGATTTGTTGGTTGAACCTCGTCGCATCCCCCGCACGGCATGTTCTTGGATTCTACCCTTCGTACCCTCTACCATATATTCCAGCCTTATCCCCGGAGTGCTGTGGTCGTCAGCATGGACTTCTTATCACCAAAAGCCAGTCATTGAACAAGGGGTCTCTTCTAGCCGAGAGCTCTAGACGACCCAGAAACTTCACCAATGTTTCTGTGGGAGGCTCGCTTGTGGGAGCAGCTGTTCCAAGGTCGGTGTGCTCTCCACGTGTGCTGAACAATTACTCGTCCCAATCTATCTCGATTCGTCCTTTCCAACGTAAGTGTTTCGAACTTCTTTCTTTCTAGCTGTCTCTGTTTCTCGCTTCTGGCTAGTGATTCCTCATCCTGGCATGTTGCTGTCCGACAAATGAGTCGTTAGGGATTCCCCCCAGATGTTAGCCACTCGAATGTCTCGGAAGTCACCATTCTCTGGGTCATGCGATTCGGGAACAGGAACAGAATCGGAGAGTGTTATCTGGGTAAATTCTCTGATAGGTTCGGGTATCTCTGGCTATTGCGCCAATCGCTAGCGGTTCCCTCATTTGCCCGAACTGTCGATTCCAATGCATCACCGTCACGATGCAGGATCCAGCAGAGGCGCTACCCATGCAGCCAAGCTTTGCAAAACAGGGATATACAAAAGAGTGAAGAGACGCTCGGTTGTATCTCTAGTAAGAAGGATGATAGGCATGATATTCTATAGTGCTAGTTACTAAGATAACGAAGCGGAGAGAAGGAAGAAAAGAAAAAGAAGGGAAAAGGGTCTCCTGCCAGGTACAGGTATATGGCCGTGGCTCACTAGTAAGTTAGTCAAAAGTGGAGACGATGCTCTAAGAAGGAGGCTAAGAAGCCGTCATATCGTATTAGAGGCAGATGTGGACAAACGGCGAAAACGAGTCAGGTCGTTACGAGCAGTGATGCGCAGATACGAACCAGTCGTCCTAGGAGCAGTGGGCATGCGTCTAAACAGATTGCTGTTTTTTTTTTTGGATATTCACTTTGCATACGAGAAGGAAGCCTAGGGGATTAGGATATCAAAATGTAAGGACATCGGAAGATCAAGATGAAAACCGGCAACCCCCAAAGTCCGAAGTCATGAATCTTAATAAGCAAGCCGAGTATTTGCCGACGGTAATGATCCAAGCCGCAATCAGTCCCGATAACAGCATTACCGCTTCAAGGAAGGAGCTCTGGAGACCATTAATAAGTTAGGGATAGTTAACTTATGTTAAAGGTTAAAGACATCGGAGAATCCGCGAATCCGGAGCTTGTTCGGTGACCGGAATTGCAAGTTCCACCGAAAGAAGCCAGCCTGATTTGTGATTTCTAATACTGTACGCTGTGGCGGCCTGAGGCAATAGACTTCAGTCATACTATTTACTAGGTCTCGGTTTGCGCTAGTAGGCCTTTGGCCAAGTTGAAGGCACTAGCGGAGATGACAGTGATATCTTACGTATAAGAGATAACTTCAAGTTCATCTCATCCATCTAAAGCTAGCTAGTATATAAGTGATGATGATGACATGTACCAGTAAGTGCCACATACAGGTGACCTATCTATGCATTTTAATATTAGTGTTCTGGGTTTCGATCAACGGGGCTTTCTACATACTATTCGCGAAACAGCACTAACAGATATGCTACGGAATGGGCTTAAAGCTTATGGAGATGATTGCTGCTTCATTTCTGCATGGCACATATTCATGGTAGATATTTACCTCGGTATATACATAATAATGCGCCTTGAGTCGGCGATCTAGGGATGTCGGCAACATGCTACCAATTCACAGCTAGCCATTGCAATTCTGTATATTCTGTATATCCAACAACCGCGAACCAGCGGTATTTGCTCTAGCAGTTCTATCAGTAGGGCAGGTAGTAGTAGTATGGAGCACTTAGGGTGTGTGCCCTGCATGGGGTGATCCTTAAACATGCCCGATCATTCGAGCTCCTACCTGGGAATTATTAACGACAAACGTTGACGCCTGATTCCGTCCATCGAAAAAGAGACTAGCGGTTACTGGAACTGGGTTCGCCTCGTTCTAAGCGCGCCCATAAGTAAGCGATTGCCGTCTTAGCTTTTAGACTAGAATGATGATTGATCAGGAGGTTGGTCTTCTGGGCTTACAAAGGACTATTCCTTGCCATTATACTAATTGGTTTAGACATTGGTTTAGACATTGGTTTAGACAACATGGCAAGCCGCAATCCCTAATGGCAAACTCTATCTGATGTTGGCACCTTTTTGCCATCAACAACAACGAATCCTCCCCAGCTGACAGCGCCTGGTCTGGCTATATCACTCGGCCTCTTCTGCATGGCCCGCCAATTTCCAGCCACACCGAGAAACTTCTATGCAAATGGCTTTCTTTGTTTTTTTTTTTTTTCTAACCCAAGCGGGCCTTGGCCGTTCGACCCTTTGATCGGAAGTCTCGGCGAGTAAGACGTATTAAAGAGCCGGCGTTGATTCCCTCACCAATGAATACACTGAATCCCATGGCCACCCAGGCCTCGGTTATATCCTACCCATCCCCTATGCATCATGCCCGAGCTGCCGACCAAAGTAGTTGAGCGGGGCCGCTCGGCACCGTCCAGCATATTGAATTGCAAACAGGACCGGGTTGACAGCCCACCGGAAGCTTGAAAAATTGCCGCAACTACCGGACTACGATCCGTCCGAGGTACGGGACCCTGGCTTGGTAGAAACAAGATCATTACCGTTGAGGACCACTAGGGTTTCTGATTCACGGTATTCCATTCCACGACTGTCTCCTTCTGGGATATTTCCTCCTAGGTGCAGATGACATATGCATGTACATACGCTATCCCCCATATAAAATATACTACGAACTCTCTTTCTTTGCCTCCTCCTGATTTTTAAGCTTCCGGACATGAAGATCCTTCGTATCATGAAGTCGATGTCCCCCAGGTTATCGGATGATCGATCAGTTACTGAGAGACCGAGTTGAAACGTAGGTGATGGCTTGGTTCCAAGTCCCTAGTAATGCTCCAGTATTTCTAATATCAGAGAGCTATTTGAATATGAGCATCTGAATGTGGGGATTCCGCGGGGACCAGTCCGCAATCCTTCTGGGTCCATCGGAGAATTCATGTCGAGATGATAGGAAAAAAGTGACAAGGCCAATCTCATTCATCCCATGGGGTACTCCTCTTGCTACGAAGTACTCGAAGAGAAGAAATAGATCTAATCTGGAGGTCTGAGATTCCAAGCCCTTGTTATGGGACAGCTTACAAATTTTATATAGAAGACAATATAGGCATTCTTTCGTCGAGAAGAATGGCTTTCTTGAAGATCCAACGGCACTCCTACTTCCTCAGTTGCTCTATCAGGAATTCGATAATCGTTATTTACCCAATCCTCGATGTAGTTCGTACGCAAGATCCCGTGCCACAGTACTATAATCAATCTCATCAAGCTAGCTAGCTTGAATCATCCATCAATCTGCTCCCTACGCATGCACACATGCATGGGCCATGGCCCATGCCATCAAATATTATGAAATGCTTCCGAGGGATGAACCTCGGCTGGGCTAGGGACTCCCGCCACTGACCTGTAGTAAGCAAGAGTCTCCTGTGAGGAAATTAGCAATAACTTAGACCTGTTGACGAGCGGGGTTGTCGAGTGGTCAATCCGCCTTACAGGGGTTCCCATGTCTCGCGGAGTGGGAGGCCCCAAGCGCCACCCACTGTTGGACATCCGACTCCCTGGAGCCTGGCATAGTTCATTTATTGAGTGGGAACCACGCTCCACTAGAGGCCCATACCGCTATTGCTGAAGTTCTTTAGGCTGAGAATCTTATGACCTCTAGCTCCCCTTTGCTGTTCAGCTGATGCTACACTATTGATTGTAAGGATCGAATCACATTGCCATGTCAATACAACCTATATGTGCTTGCTGCCTAACACTCACTTACGGGTTGGTCTCCTATATTGCAACCTTCCTACGGAGTCAGCATTTCGGGCCAGTCCCCTTTTCATTTCCCTTTCTTTCTTTCTTTCTTTCTTTCTTTCCTTTTTTTTTCTTTTCAAATCTCCTCTTGAAGATTTCGGCTCCGGACATGATCGAACATAAACCCGAATCTGGAGATTAGGGTTATGAATGAAGCCCAGAACCCTTGCAGCTGACGTAGCCCGCTAAATTTTCGAAAGATCTGTAACTTCGTACTAACGGGAGCGTACTAGTGTTTCGTGTATAAGAGTATACTATTCACGCCAAAGTGGATTTTAAACTGAGCTCTGGGCTGTAACTTGGTTATATCCGAAGAACTTAACTCTTCGCTCCAATTGTCCTGATCTAGGTAAAACGTAAGCGGACTAATTCCCATATTAGGTAAACCAATATCGAAAGTCACTCGTATGTTTTTAGAGTAGCTACGGTTGAATATGTCGGTAACCCTCCTCTCTCCATCAATAAAAGACCCCTGTACATACACACCGCTTCAGCCTCTCCGCTCGCGTAATACCATGTATCGGTTAACATGGGAGTCCAGCTAGTTTTCGGTGCTCAAGCCAGTGTCGGGGAAGGTGATAATAGAATGTTCCTAGATGTACGAAGGAAGAGCCGGTGGTCTACTTCATGGGAATGGGGGTGGCAGAGGAAGCTTGCGATTGGGGGGATCGAATATATTCGTCCTATAGCTAGCTGGAGCAACTTCTGAGTCTGGTTGGGATTTTCCTTTCGGAGTGTGGCAGAATTACCAAGCGCTTTAGCGCGAGCCCTCGATGGCCAATCTCATGCTTTGCTTTCGCGTGAATGTTGACAGGGACTCGAAATTTTGGTGAGATGCTTTGTAAGAGTGTGCAGATGTCTTGGGCGCTGGGACGTATGTGCCTAGCTTGGCGGCATGATCATCGAATGAATGGGATTCAAAGCCGAATCTGAATGAACTTAGATGCATATGTGGTACATACAGATGCCTCGAACCTACGCCATGAGAGATCGGGGTTGGATGAGAGCATATTGTTGCTGCAGGAGAATCCCAACCTCGCGGTGGAGTCTTTGCTGTGTCATCATACATCCAATATCGAGGCACACCTGAATTTGGGTAGGGCCAGAAGGAATAATACCTTTACCTAGAACAACGTCGGGGGGGCATATCTCGCCAAGGTTCAATTCAAAGCTGACGCATCATGGGGGCCTTTGGATGATTTTCATGTTAATTTCAGCTGAAACGGATCTCCCCCGTCCTTATGAAGTGAGCAAATAGATTCATCGAGAGTACATAATCCCTACTGTGTGGTATTAGAGGAAAGCACAGTGTCTGTGTAGTAGCTACTAGTGGTTATAGACACATTCTGGGTTGGCTTCCTTCAGCCACGAGCTACATGTATGTATTCTTTGAGGCTTTCAGAGAGCCGTTCACTATGGACTTCCGAAAGCTTTGCTTAAAGTAATCAGCATACCATCCATATAATGAACGTTTCATACTGGTAATCTGGTAAGGTGTCCGGGATCGATTCCAACCCATGGCATACCGACCCCCGCCAGACGACTTACATGTATGTAGCGAATGCATCAATTTATCTGAGAACCTAAGCCGATTTAAACCGATGAACTGTTTGGAAATTCATATCGTATTCGTCTTCGAAGCCCATAGTCTAGCCAGGGAGCCGGATGGCAAGCTCGGCTGATAGCATTCCCGCATGTAGCATATAAGTTAAAGGGTTTATGCTAAGTGAGCTAGAGAGGATTGGGCCCTAGGGCCGCGATTCAATGTAAGACATATTCTTTATTATATCATAGTTGACTGTTTTTTTTTTCTCTTCCCTCCTTCGGCTTTAAATTCCAGTACGCTGCTATAGTCAATTATATGTCTAGGGATCCAGCCGTCACATTCGGATTTACGAGTTTAAAGAGAATAGAAGTCAGCTATGATACAATACAGGATATTTGTCTTGCATAGGAACGCGGCCCTAAGGCCTAATCCTCTCGGAGGTTGTGTCAGGGTATGAGCATGGGCATAGTTCGAATAATTGGTGTCATAGACACTAGCCGTAGAGGAGGGGGATGATCACGGCGTTGGTTCCGGAACGAGTTTGAGACATTAGGGAATCGGTTTGGCTACAAAGGAGAAAGGGTTCTAATTGGAGTATGAAACTAGACATTGTGGATGTAGGGATTGCCTCCGAATGTCCCCACGTAGTTTCATGCCGACAGCCTGGAGGTGTTTTTTTCTAGGGTTTCTTAACGTGCGTATATCTTTTCTAAGCCAGGCCAACGCTGGGAAGGAAGGGTTTCAGCTTTCCAATGGTTCTTGTCAACCGAACCTTGAATCTCCCAGTGCTGGGGTGCTCAAACTTATATATCCGTTTCTCTGGGTTCCATGGCTGTCAGGAGTGTCCCTGGACCGTCAAGTTTTTCGATATTGCCCGCCTTGGAGATAAGAGGGGGACTCGCACGTCCCATTTTGTGCCATAATGTTCGATTGTCCCATGGAGCCCTGGAAAGACCACGAGGACTTGTAGCGATATATTCTAAGCGAGTCATCGGTCTGAGTTATCATGATGGAGTCTGAAATACCCATGGTCCCGTGCTTCCCACACTTCGGAAGGCCCTTAACTTAATGAAGCAAGGCAATTTCCCAGGATGTTATATCTAAGAGGTCATGAGATCCTTTTACATATCTGTAAGTCGTGACTCGGAGATGAAGGATTTTATGGTTTCACTCTTGAAGGGGGGTAAGGGGAATCAAGCGAAATCGTAGAAAGACCCATGTTCAGGGATAGCTCAAGGAGGCGGGGAGAGAGTGAGATGAAAATGCATGCCGGGTGAGGCAAATCGATGAATATCGCCGGTTTTCCTGATTCGAAATAAGAGCCAGATGGTTAGAAACAGGCTTGGCGTTAGGGTGGGTAAGGGGTTAAGGATAAGTGAGTCAAGGTTTGCTCAACTTTCGCTGTTAGAGCCAAGTTACTATAGTGTGTTAAGAAAGTAATTGATTGGGGGCCTCGATTGCTCCAATCCTGACTCGAATGTCTAGGATGTCAATATTCGGCAAGACAGAGGGAAAAGCAGGACATGCTCAAGGCCGATTTGGCGATCTTTGGAGGCCCGAAGATTAAATCACTGGCTAGAAGGAATCGGGACCACCTTTTTAATATAGGGGGACGTTCACATGACCTTCAAGACCTATCATAGAAACTCGGCCGCTTTACTGCATGGCGGTGGTTAGTACTGCTTGGCGTTAGGGATATTAATATTATACAGCTTCAAAAAATGAAATCGACAAGCCAGTGGGGAATCATGATCTGCTTTAGCGCGTATCTTTTCCCGTCCTAGCTTTCGGCGCGACCCAAGCAATACCCAGTAGGCAATAAACGGATTTCATCGTATCAACGCACGCAAGCCAAGTCTAGCCTTCGGGAGCGTGCATATGTAATCATTAGTTAGCTAAGTTATGGCTTTCTCAAAGTAGCAGGGATAAATACCACGTGCCACGTCTCATGGTAGTTCGGCAGCTAAGGATCCGTGGCCGGGTTTATTGCGATTGGACAGGTAGCTGGATGTCTCGAGACTCGAGGTCATGATGAATGCTGATCAAAGGTTATATAACACATTATCTTTGAAGGCATTTCTGGCCACTGGTCTCTGGAGGTTTTGGCTGCAAGGTAGATATACTGACTTAGAAGGAATGGATATGCATCTGCCAAGGTCTCTTGAACCCGACCTCAATAGCAAACGACAGACCAACCCAGAATGGCCTGCACATTAATTCGTCCTTAGAGATCTTGCCGTTAGCTGAGACTCTCAAATTTGGGAAACGACCATGCAAGTACTAGAACCTCCAGCACCAGTATGTAATCGTATACAGTAGGAGAAAAGCAACTTGGTCTTCACAAGCGCTTCTTTTAAGGGAACTTCATCAACACGCTCCATAAATTGAACTTAACGACTGGTTTGACATACTAGTAAGGAACACAAATACAGAGCCAACACGCTACCTCAATTCGAAGGCAGGCTTTGAAACTGAGGGCACATGTGCCATCTGTCATGCCAGGCCGATATCTTTAGACACATGATTGATGGATAGATTATTGGCGTGACGGGTGAGGGCGCTTTCGGGGGATCGTACCAAATGGGCGTCTCAATAAGTTTTAGTAGGAGCGGTCATTCCTGGAGGTTGAAAGCGGCCTGCAGTTACTTGAGGGAGGACAATAATCATCGATAGGTCTGCTAGCATTAATTAGCTAGTTAACCTAGCGGATGTCGACGACATGATATAAACACACACACAAAACGATATTATCATCACATCAGTGAAATTCCATTGATCTCGGATACCTGTAATGTAATTCTCATTATGAGGATGATATGTTCATGGATGTATATAGTATGCGCATCACATATAGAATGGATGTTATGAGCCATCAAGTACTAGCCAAAAGCATCGGACGAGGTTTCCTTTCATATGATTGATTATCTTCGGGATCCTATTTTCCTCCTACCCCTTTTTGAAAGCCTTGTTTAGAAATCTTTAGCAGATGCTGCCTGATGAACGGTCAGAAAGAGTCAGCCATAGACCTTCGATCCGTCCTTAGTTGAACTTCTTGCCTCATTTACCAATGATATAGCCAACTACTAGGCAATTGATTCAGCATTTCGGCCTAGACTCCATTGATATTATTCGTATACTCTGGAATTGTTTTCGTCGCGGAATCCACACTGTGCGTTATTTGAAGTACGTAAAATGCATGTAGAGCACATGTACACTATGGCATCATACCTATCGGCAAGGTTTCCGTTTTAAAGTTCCTTACTATGATAACTTGTCTATGTGGAGTGCAAAATATATGGGCACCATCAGTATCGGTGATCTCATGAAAATAATAAAAGAAAAAGAAAAAAGATTAGCAATTGAAAGCTAAGGACTAGAAAATCCTTTAGCCTTGTGTACCCCCTAAGCGTGGTTTATATTGTGATCAGGAGGCCATACTATACATGTGCCTGTATTCTATTATATCTCAATTAAGTAAATAAGGCATAGTCTAATGCATAGCTTATAGTACTGTATCACATCTGGGGTGATGATGGCGCATGGCTATTGCGTTAACTTTACGATCGCAAGAGCTATGGGGATTGGGCTTACAATTCCCTTCTCTGAAGTTACTATGTGCGATCAGGCCACCCGTAAAATGTTTACTGACAAGTTCGGTGAAAACTTTCGTGTTCAAGTGCCACACGCTTAATCGCGGCTTCACGGCTTGAACATCTTGAATTGGAAGGAGGCTGTGCCAGACTAGAAAACAAGTCTGATCTTCAGAGAGGAGTGTCATGTGAATATGGGTGCCTAGGCCTACTAGTAGTTGCCAGTGCATCTCAGCCCTATGCCTACATTCTAGCCGACGTTTTTCTAGACGCCACCAACATTAGCTTCAAAGTTACAGTTAAAGATTTTGAATATAGTCGAGATTCTTCTGATTTCTCGTGCCGTATCTATAGGAATCCCGTACTCGTAGTCGGCACCCGTTATACTAGATAGTAATTGCTTCATTTTAAAAAATGAGCCTTTTTTGGTAAATGCTAGGGGCTTCCGCGGAGATTAATCTCGTCGGGGACATGAGACGTTATAGTTTTAATAATAAACGTGCTGTTAAAGCGAGGCATGTATCTATAGCTCGGTCACACGCGGGATTCGGTATCTACATCGCAGAAGTATACACATACAATGTGATAGACCCTGAATGCCTACTAAATTAGGAAGATGTTTTGCGCTTTGTGTTGTGATTATTGCCTTTAATTTGCATGCCAAAGGTATCGGACATTTACCAGTTCCGATAGAAGAGATCACCTAAGGAAGGCCATAGGTATCCATATGGATGTTACTAGAAAACCAGACTGGCTACGATCTCGGTAGCAACAGCTTTCGCTCGATCGAATTCGAAGGCTGTTAGTACTTTATGCTATGGTAATATGATAAACTATTACTTTTACCGGCACAAACTTTGAAATGATCTGGGTATGCAGTAATTGGACCCTGATCATTGTAAGGGGAAGAAAAGACCGCCTAGATTATTCACGATAGCACTATATCCTTGTAGAATGCTCGTGCACTTGCGTATCTGTGTGGACGACACGTATCTTCTCCCTGGTGGCTGACGATCCAAGCTGTCACTGGTCGATCCTTGTTCGTGAAACCGGATCCGGACAATGGTAGGGAGTTGGTGGCGCGGATCGTCAGAGTCACTACTATGAAGCTACTATTATAACTATCATACCTTGGGAAGAGACTATCATCGATAGCCCACAGCGAAGAAGTCAGCAAATCCCCCGAAATTTTTGGGAAAGGGTAAAAAGGGGAGCTGGAGAGGGACTCCGAGATTAAGGGCTTGGTGTCAAAGAAGGTTTTTTCTTTTGCGCTATTAACCTACCGAATATTGGACATCCAGCTAGCTCGACGATCCGTTGGTGAGAATTTGAGTCTTCGACCTTCTACGTGTCTTCTAGAAGGAGAGGGGAAGGGAAACTAGATCCTCCTCGTTTTTTCCTTTTTTTTCCTTTTTTTTTTTTTCTATATTTTCTTCTGCTGACTACTAGGATACGACGGTGGCTGTGGTGATGACTAGACTAATAAGCGGCTAACCTTCCTACTAAAAAAACTGGCAGTTGGTCCGACCGTCCGCGTGCCTTGCTAGATCGCTTTTGATGTCCCTGTCTCGCTAATGAACTTCATAACCCGGCGCCTGCACGCGGACCGGCAGGGTGGCTTAAGAGGGATTTGTTCCAATTCCCGAAGGCCGCTCAGATCATTCATTCGTTGCTCTTATGAAAATTATCATGTGTAGGTACTAGTGTATTAGTGTATGTACATAGTAGTGTATATCTGCCTGCTTGCGTTCAATTATTATTATTTCACAATTGGTGCGGCCCCCAATACACTACTCAGTACTAATTACTAATATGGGTTATCATCTCTCGGCCTTTCTGCTGTGTTTTCCAAGTTAACCCTAATTTCTGGTTATCTCTGTTATCACCGCCACAGATCATTGCTGGCAAAGGCTTGGCTAGCGTGGATTGGTTCGTGTCCGGTAGGACTAGTAGTACCAAGGTAGCCGTCTGACAAAGTCTGACTTCCCGACCGAGCCCTCTGGAGAAGTCGGACTCCGTAGATGAAAATCCCCCTTAACAATATGATCATGTCCCGCATCATGGTTATCGGACAGGACGAACCACTTCACCTGATACCATGGCTTCTCTTTTTACATCTCCCGGGAAAACCTACTTGGGGGTCAGATCTCCAGCAAGGTACAGCACATGTACATGTTCATCCGCAGTCTTTTTTCTCCTTTCCTTTCTGGTTCTTCTCCCTGGGTGGTCCGTTCATGCGGCGGCTTCATGCGGCGGCTGACAATCCATCTCTGAACGAGCCAGAGAGGCATCCGAGGGCCGCTGAGGAGATCGTCAGCACGGCTGCAGATGCCAGATTGCGCACTACATGTAGGCCGTTTCCGAACTGTACGTTTGCGGTTGCAGACCCGCAAATACGAGACATCCACACCCGGGCTCCAACGGGGGTTCGGGTGCCGTGGGGCAACAGCCGCAACGTCAGTTTCTAGCCCCAGCGTCATTTTAGTAAACTCTCCAGCAAGACTGCTGCCCAGGGCGTCCTTCTAGAAGGCTTCTAGAAGTTCCAGCGAGGGTTCCGAGGGACGATCCCCCAATTCAGCCGCCATGGCGTTTTAAGGCGTCCAAGACGTACAGATAAATGAGTCCATGCGTGGCAGCATCAAGGCATAGACTCTAGGGCAAAAGTTTCACACTTCCCCGATCAATAATAATTATGGATTGTGACGATACCAACAACAATAACCACGCGGAGGGTGCAGGGGCCTGACCGCCAAGCGCCACCTGGCCAATAATTTGGGATGACAACCATCCGTGGCTACCAAGCCTCGATTGTTTCCCAACCCTTGGCTAATTCAACCATACTAGCTAGTTCACAATCGAAGATGACATGAACCACGAAAATAGAGATTCTACATAAGGCCAGTCGAAACTAACAATGCTAATATCCCCACCCATTACTGATTGGTGATTATCGGTGAGAGTTGGGACCGGGATACTGGAAACTTGGTTTGATCGTTATCCTGTCTTCCGCGTGGTCATGCACGGATCTGTACATACTCTGCCCTACCACACATACTAATTAGGCTATGGTCAACAACGATCCACAGGTATCACATCGTAATGAAAGTAATAGAGTATACCTCCCATCCGACATAGACCCCGACAGACAGGAAGAGAAATACATGGTATATATCCTCTACATATGGATGATACAGTGTATGCATGACTGTATGTACATTATTACGTTATTCAAGGCATTTTCACAGGTTTCTTTACCCCGTCATCTATTATTATCATTATTAGTAACAAGAGTAGTCAGCGTAGTACTGGTAGTGCGCTAACATTACTAGTAGTATTACATGTAGGGCATACTAGTACTAGTATGGACTACATGACATATACCTAATTATGTATTTAATTTAACCGCGCCGACAGGAAAAGGCCTTAGATATTGCTCGATTACCACCAAATTTATAAGTACAGCTAGAGGGGTGAAACCCTTCGAATGAAACAGAAAAGACCGACTACTGTAAACCACATAGTAGTTTTTTTTCTTTATTAATATCTCTTCCCTACGCTCATGTTCCACGGAGCTCTCCGATTTCCCAGATAATATATGATATATTAGTATCCTAGATATAATAATGTATGTGTAATCATGTCAAGGTAGTTCTATGTATTATATATACTTAGCAGTTTAGTTACTAGTGCCGATCTGCGACTCCCCTAATGCATGATGATGATGTCTGCCTGGTGTACGTACGTCTAGTAAAATAGACAGGTATTGTACATGTACATATATACATTTGTGAGGGATATGTTATATGGATCGCTAGGATGAGTATACATGGATGATTTCATCAGCATGTTGTTAGTGTTGTCATTTCTATACTATTCATATAACATGATAGTATTCTCATGATCATTGGAGCTGCGCTTATTTTTCTCCCAAATTTTTCTTCAGAGGATGTATAGGAACTAGTAAAAGTATCCATCATGTATGATGTAGATCGATCGAGACTGCCACTACTACTTTGTTTTAGGATTCGCTACACTGTTTATAGTGGAGTACTCTATTGAATTTATGGTTTGTTGTATCTAGAATAGTCGTTTATCTAAATAAAAAACAAGGTCATCTCTGGTACGCTTTTTTTTTTTCTTGGTTTCCTGTCACTTCACGATAAGCATTGAATACTGAACAGTAACCAAAGCTCTGGACTAGAATGGAAACCCAATGAGACGGATAGGCTCCTACTCACTTCCCTTGTGATGACCCCTGGCTGCATGTATGTATGTAGCACCTACAGATCGAATTTGCCGGAATCAGGAAATCCGAATGTCTGACTGGTGGATTGTTTTGTCTCAGGAACATCATATCGGTATGTTTGTGGTCGCCATCACTGTACTCCCATTAGCCTCGTATATTTACTCGGTTCTGAACCCTGGTCGGATCCCTTACCGTATGGGGACATCTGTAGGTTCGCAGGTAAGAAGTGTAAGAGAGTATTTCGGTAGTACAAGTGTTAGGGTGATACATAAAATAATAATCACTGATCATCAGTCTATTATAAACTAGTTATCCGATAGTAGCATAGTGGTAATATTCTTTTATGTCCTCCTCGGCCTTCCGTGCCGCTGGTCCTGGCGTCAGGCTAGGGTAGCCGGCCTGGTCCTTGTCCGGTTTCTCGTCTTGTAATAAAAGCATAGCGAGGAAAGTCGGGCTTCGATGGTCCTTCGATCAGCCTTCTAGACAAAGCTAATTCGGGGGCTAGTCCTATAAACTTTTGGTCGGGTCCATAATCAGTCGAGGTTTCCGAGATCCTGCGAGTACACCATCAATCATTACATAAAAAATGGGGAAACCAAAATGAGTTCTATAGTAGTGAGGGAGGAGATGGGAAAGTTTGTTTACTAGTCTGATCGTAATCCAGAGGGGAAAGAGAGAAAAGAAAAGAAAAGAAGATATACGGTAGAATCAACTGAAATCGAGGCAATGATGGATTGACAAATAGTGAGCACAGGAAGTGCGGGCCGAATGGTGAACCTCTTCTCTCTTTTCTTTTCCTACGTATGTACCTGCAAGATGGTGAAGCGTTATGATACACATGGCACTGGATCGGGTGGGCAGTGCAGCGAACAGTGACACAGTCAAGATGTTTTAGAGCACCCTGTACCGTCCTACGACCTGTGTGATCAGATCTGACAAAAGAGGGTGACTTTGCGGTGTGTAGATCACAGGAGTTCTTGACTGCTGCATGCTAGAATCGGCAATGAATGATGTGGCTTGTCCCTTTTACCCGATCGTATAATTAATTATTTTTTATTTTTATTTTTAACTTTTTTTCCTTTCCTCTGGTTTTTAATTGGCGGTGTGCTGCAGGTTTTTTAAGAACCTGTGAAGAAAATCTTTCTGTCTTGGCCAAGGCTTGGCTTGGAACAGCCACACCTTGACAAGAGGCTATATACCCATCCTAGCTTATAAAGAAGAATAGAGAGCAGGGAAAGGTAAAAAACAAGACGAAAAAAGAAACATCGGCAGCGCCGGTGCATAGTAATAAGCGCCACAACTAACAGGTGGTCATTTGGCGATGGCCGGGTATAGAATTCGTTCGGTTACCGGACAAAGAAGCCCTTAGTTTACTATGATACATACAGCAAAGTAAAAACGAAAGAAAGGGACGGCGAGTCGTAACCAATCATACGGCTTCATTCACCTTGTCGTACACGATTGACGGCTGCTGCGGATTCAGTTTGATTGGAAAATGTCTAGAAAAGACGGGGAAGAAGGAGCAAACAGACATGGCACGGGATGTGGTACACTTCGCTTATCTGCTTTCTGTGTACTCTGATCGGAGGATCTGACTTGGGAGCGATTCTGGGATACCGATGGATGGATGGGGGATGTATGTCGTGCTGTTTTGGGAGAAGGGAGGAGGATCTGGCCTTGTTGGTTGGGTTTAATTATGGCAGCAAAAACCCTGGACGACCCTGAAGTGCCCCGACGTGCGTGCCCTGAGGAGGTTGCCTTAACCGCTCGGAGGCCTAACAATGTTCGCCAAACACAAAAATAAATATATGATAGAAAATCAGATACGAGCATCATTCTCATCCGCTTCAGAATAGGGGTCCAGCCAAGAAACTTGAAGGCCTCTAGGCTATTGGCACACCCGATCGGGATCAAGTCGAAAATCCGACCTAAGCCAGCCCCAAGCCCGATCAGGGATGGGAACAAGCCACGTTGTGTGGAGGTTTCGGTGGAAAGAGTTGAACGTTTGGAAGATGACACCGGCGTCTGGGCCCCGGGACGTTCTTCCCAACGGGGAAACAGAGGATGCTTGGATTTGATTAGAAGACTATATTATAAATAAATCGATATATCCTTCTGATTGGACTGGTGATTTTTTTTTTTTTCCTGATCGGCTATAATCATTCATCCACTACTAAGTGTCTAAATCTTTATACAATAATATACATTGTGGAGGTACTGTGGATTTATTTATATTGTATGTATATAAAAGGGAGGTAATCGGGATAGCGAACATTTCTTCATCTAAAGCGGTAACGGAATTCGAGATCATCACCGCTTCAAGTCGGCCAAAACCGAATCCCGATTAGCTCTCTCGCTTCTACCTTTTTTTTACTTTTTTTTTATTTTTTATTTTTCTCTTCTCTTTTTTCAAAAGAAAAAAGAAAAACAAAAACAAAAGAATCAGAGCCTTACTTTAGTCTCGTCGATTCTTGATCTCCTTCTGGGCTATAGATCGATGCGATCTATATAACCTGGTTGTCGACCACCTCGAACTGGACCAAAGAAGAAAACAAGAAGGGAAAAGAGAAGAAGAAGAAGAAGAAGAAGAAGAAGAAAAGAAAAACCAACAACCAAAACCAACACCAAAAAAACCTCCGTCCATCCGGGAGATCGTCACCATCAAAACTCCATCTCCATCTGCTTCATCCTTTTCATCTTTCCCCCTCACCCAACCTTCCGCCTGCACTTGTCCATCTCTCTTCAACCGATCTTATTTGGGGTTGCTCGGATCAACTCGTGAGGCATAGCTTCTGGTGGTTCTGGTATGTGCCTTCCTGTCATTCTGAAGTCATTCATCTTTCTGGTTCTTTTTCTTTTCTTTGCTTCCTTCGGAGGGTTTGGATCATGCGCCCCCGCCAACAGCGCGAAGAGATCTGGACATCAAGTCTCCAAGATGCCCAACGCGACTATCCCGAGTGGCACGAAGTTCCGCAAGCGTGAATCGGTTCTTCTCAAGGTTATCATATATTGGAACGGGGGAATGATGATGATGATGTCTTCTGGGAGGATTCTGCGCGTGGCGGAGAAGTCCGTCAGATCGAACGATCATATCCTCATCATTTCGCATTTCATATCTTGATAAATCACCTCTACGGAGCCCAACAGACAACTGGTGATCCCCACGCCAGACACCCCACGTTTCTTCCGAGGATGAAAAATCACAAGTTCCTTCGCTGACCCCTATGAGATTCCCTTCATCTAGTCATCTACGCTTCCGATCAACTTTTTTTCCCTTCGTCTAGTGTCTACGGACTTGGAAGCGAACGCGAAGGTTCCGAACGGTTTTTGAGATAGATTTCCTCCCTCCGCGGTCGTGGCTCTCAGCTCATCCCATCAGCTCCGACTGCCAGAATTCCGCCCGCCCACCATTTCCGACCCTCCAGGATCGGCAGTTCAGCTGGGCGCGTGTGTCGCCACCGTTACTCATTGTTCCAAAGGTGCACATCACTGATACCTTCCCTGCTGAGATTTCATGGTCAAGGAAACCGGGGGCGTCGCCACAATCTGATCGCCTCCTTCCCTCTTCCTCTGTCGGTTTCTCGGATATTTGAAGTGGGAAAAACTCTCGATGTAAGCTGGCCTTCATTGTTCCGTCGCAGGTTCGGTTTTGCGCTAGCCACGGTCTTTCCCTTCGTGGGCCTGAGTCGATGTCTCAGATCCTCCTTCCGGCCCATGCAACACAGACCGTCCTTGGGGCATCTGAATCAAGGCATACTGCCATCATGGTGGCTGGTTAAATACGTGTCGCGCGCTAACCTTTTTGTTCTAGTTCCGACACCTGTCTCTGGCGCTTATTGAAAGACGCTGCGACCATTTCAATCGATCGGCCTGGTTCCCTGCTAGATTCCATCCGTGCTCGAAGTCACGACGGTTCGAAAGGAGAAGAACAGGGCGCCACATTCGTGTCGGGCTGTTCCCCCATTCTCCTTTTTCATTCCTCTTGGTCCCGCTTCCTGATACGGTTGGTTCCAGTCACGTTTGACACGCAGCCCAGATCTACATACCTTGGGGAACAACGAGTGTCACATAATACCACCTTAAGCAATCATCACAACGTCATCACGCACCGTGTCACCAAGAGCGCTGGACTCGTCCTTGACCTCCGTTTCTCAGCTTCACTGCTGAGGCAGGTCATGGACATCACGACCATCCTAAATCGAAAAGGTTCTACTGCCGCTCCCACAGACGCACAATTACAGCGACAACTCGTTCAAACTGTCCAGCTGGCTTCACGAACGCCATCCGAGATGGGCTCCGAACACGGGACCTCCCAAGCCGGGGATCCCGCTGTGCTCTCCTATCCTTCCAATCCACCGTCTCTCCATCCGACGGCCAACCTACCCACGGGCGCAAGATATTCTTCTCCAACACATCCAACCCATAGCCTACCGATTATGGGAAACGCATATATGCCATCGGGCTTTTCCGGTAACCCTCCGTTGCAAAGTGGCGCAACTCCCCAGGGACGCTCTAGTGGAGAACCAGCTCCGAGGATCTTTCCTTGTTCCACATGCACCAAAGGTTTCGCTCGTCGCAGCGACCTAGCACGGCATGGTGAGTTCGGGCAAACGTTTTGCCCTCTCGGGGTTTCCATTCGAGGCATGGTTCTGACTGCCCCTTATAGAGCGCATCCATACCGGTGTCCGACCTCACGCGTGTGAATGGCCCGGTTGTGGGAAGCAATTTATTCAGCGGTCCGCTTTGACCGTCCATGCTCGGGTCCACACTGGGGAGAAACCACATATGTGTGAGAGATGTGGCAAGGTATGTTCGACAACTGTCTTTCCCCCCACAAACGAGAGACGATTCTGTGGAACGCTTCATGGCTAACCGAGAGTCCGCTGTTCACAGCCATTCAGTGATTCGTCTTCCCTAGCAAGGCATCGTCGAATCCACTCCGGGAAACGGCCATACAAATGTCCCTTTGCAAATTGCCAGAAAACATTCACACGTCGGACCACTTTGACACGACATCAAAACCATCATACCGGCACCATCGAAGAGGCGGCAGCAGAGACTGAGGCCAATCTGAAGCAGAATAAAGAGAAATCGGTGCGTCCATCCGAGACCGCTTCGGTCCACTCCACGCCTTCCCCCGGTCAGCAGGCCTCGATGTCGCCGGGCAGCGAACTGCCTCCGTTGAACATCCATCGCTCCGATTACTATTTGGGAAACGGTTCGATCCCTCCTCATGTCCGTGGGGAGTTTCCACAGCCCAGTCCTCGCGCGTCGCCGACCGCAACATCCCCATCACTTTCTAGCTTTGGCAGCGCACCGCATTCTCGGCCATCCATGACCTCTCATCCAAGCGGTTACGGTCCCCCGCAGCCGCTAGAGCCTCCAGCGAATACGGACCATCGTCCAAACAGCGTCAGCGGCAGCCCACATATGGCCAGTCTGGGATGGGTTTCGCCGTCGCATGGGAGCATCCCATCGCCCGGGTCAGCACCTGAATACAACTATTCCGAGCCTTCTGGGGCTGGGTTCCCAAGCACCATGCCATCCCATGTCTACTTCCAAAACTCGACCGTTCGTCGACCTGCCAGCACGGAGCCGGAGCACTACGAGACGAAACCGAAGATTAGTGAAAACTCGTGGTCAGCTTCGGTTTAACGGGTTTGATGGACTTGGACGGGGCGAAAAAGGGGATGGATAAACCCGGTCCTTTGTACAACTGCGGATCCTATTATTTGATTGCATAACGCTTGGACAGATCAAGGGTGCTTCACTAGGTGTTTATACGGGTGCCTCTCTGCTTGGCTACATACATGTATGACTATGGCGTCGCTGATGGTCTTCTTTTTTCTCACCCTCTCGCTTTCGTGTGTTCTGTCGATGATTCCCCTCTTTTTCTTTTAATTTTTTACTATGTATTCATTTCTTTTCAGAACCCTTGTGTTGTCAATACAGCTTCTCTTATCTCGACGCGCACTCATACGTAGTATCACTTTTTTCATTTACTTCTCCTACATACGGCCGGGATTATCATGTATTTATTTATCATCACGTCATCATCAGCATCACATCTATCTAGAATCCTCACTAGAAAGGAGTCACCGGGGGAAGGGGGATATTTCGCCTTCCTTCTTCAATTTATTTATTTTGCTAAATTTTTTTTTTTCTTTTTTCCCCCCTTACCTTTCACCCCCGTCATATCCATCTTCGTTGTCGTTTTATTATGATTCTTTCCTTGAATCCCTTTCTTCGGAGCCCACGCCGCTCAGTCCAGTACGATTAGTTACACCAACGGACAATATCTTATACCATATCATGGCTAAAAGGAAAAGGGAAAAAAAACAGAATACGTGATCGAGGCCCGAGCAATGAAGATCAATCAGTTAAGAAGACTGAAAATGGGAATATATATCACATTATCTTATTATCACGTCTTGCTATGAATTATAAACCTCATACCATACTATATTATATACTATATACTATATATACATGCTTTAGATATCTACGGTGTTTACGAAAAATGCGGGCCCGTGTTGCAACAGCCGGCGAATCCTGGGATGATTCTGTGTCTCTGTATGGCTAGCTACTAGTACCATATCAAATTTCTACACATTGCCATTGCTTTCTTTTGTACGTCCGGTTCTATGATCGAATACAAACAAGGCAAGGTAATGAATCAGAAACCAATTCCACATCAAGTAAGATGTTTAACAAGTTATGTAAAGGATGTGAACTGCGATGCCGGGCCGTAACTCACCTACGAGCGCGCTCAACCTTCATTACCACCATATCTTCACATGGTAGCATTGCAGGTCAGGTCATGAGTGAGTTGATATGGTTGCATGACTCGTACGTAAGTAAGTTATGAGGCGGCACGGCGGCCAACATTTTTCTTTATAACTTGTCAGAATTTTCTGGTGTCCTATTAATTTACCTTGTATTCGATAATGGAACCAGAACGTCCACTTGAAGCTCACAGCTCATAATCAATAGAAAACAACAGGCAAGGTCCGAAGTTGACGAATCTCGAGAAGTGGAAACTTGATGTGATACTAGTGCGACAGAAGCTCTGGGGCCAGCCAGCTGGCCATCATCGCCTGGCGCGCTTCCGGACCTTTCAAGTTTGGTTATCGATCAACAACTTACCGCCATCTGTTGACCCTGATCTGCACGATCCCGGAGGACGATCCCTGCTGGTTGTCCACTTACCTGAAACCAGGGTTCGAGAGTACAGCCAAGAAAAGCCATGGATGGATTTCTAAGGCCACTAAGGCTCCTCTTCCTCTTCCTCTTCCTCTTCCGAGACTCTGACTGACTAAAAAAATAAATCCATCTCCAAAATAGACTCGATTCTGGCTGATCGATCGCCCCCATAGCATGCCTTCCCCCGAAGCATCCCCCCCCCCCCAATGTTTGGGAATCTCACTCCGTACTAATCGATGGCCCCCGGAGTGGGCATCCTACGGCAGATTCACGCTAGAATATTTAAATATCTATCTATCCTTGGTGGCTTCCTTCTGACCATCAAGCATAAAATAAATACATATGTACCCAAATGATTTCTGGCAGATTTAAATACCGGAATTCGAAGCTAAAGAAAGAAAAAGAAAGGAAGAGAACGTAGCTCGTAATTGATTCCTGGGACAATCATTTTGCAAAGCACTGTAGTAGGTTCGTTACAAAATACAACATTCCAATCCTGGACAGGAGTTAACATTGTATTGACAACCCACCCTACTATAATAATACTTGATGGTTTTGTACATGGAATGAAGGAAGTTACCTATGTATGTAGTAGGATACATAGGTAACTATAGATACTTGAGATTACTAATGTATCGCTCCTTGAATTTATAATTGGCCGGAAGTACCACTCAATGCAATCGATTGAAACCAACTGCTTATTAATACTGCTACTAGTACATACACTATACGATACCATGTCTCTATCTCATGATAACTACTACACAGCCGCATGGATCTGCGCATTGCAGATGGGACTCACAATCCCCTTCCTCAGCCTAAGACCGATTACAATGTCTACACGCTCGGGAGGCTGAGCGGTCACAATGCGGTGATTACCTGCCTGCTGGATGGTGTTTATGGGACGATGTCTGCAGCGACCGTGCTGGCCCAAATACGACCAACGTTTCAATCTCTTCAATTTGGTCCGATGGTTGGCATTGGAAATGGAGTCCCCAGTAAGAGCGCTGACATTCGACTCGGCGATGTGGTGGTCAGCAAGCCAACTGGCACTTCTAATGGAGTGATATAGCATGACTACGGCAAGGTAGTCCACGGTTGGAAGTCTTCAGCGAAACGGATCGCTCAATAAGCCTCTTCGGATTCTGCTATCGGCGATAGCTCAAATGAAAGGCAACGACATCCTGGGAATCAAACGAACCAAAGGAATCGTATTTGATACGTTGGCAAAGCGTCTAGGAATGAGAAGAATTTTCTTGACCTAATAAAGATTGATATAACCATCAAGTTGCCAACGACATTGAGTGCTTGGCAAGTGATCTGAATCAATTGATGAATCGCGCACCACGAATGTTACGTGATAAAAGACCTTGTTATAACTAAGGTTTTCCTATATATGAGAAGGATTCGTGATTTGTTAAAGAGGAAAGGAAAGAAGGCCAAGGAGAGGGAGAATAGCTCTACTTATAGAACCAGCTTATAGAAATTGTGTGGGAACCTTCCTACAGGGATCATGTGGGAATCTTCCCACTACCTATGAGGGTATTCCCTAACATTACTCCCCTCCTCCTTCTTGATGTGTCATCATTGACGGTTTTCAAAGCTTCCACATCATCAAAAGCGCTCGCAGGCTCCCATGTAGGCTGTGCATAACCGGTCCACTTAACATAGGACTGCCGTTACCAGCCATGCCCCCTACGTACAGCTCTGTCTGCCACCTCATATCCATCATGGGTTTCATCGGAGCCATCTTTATCAGAAGCATTAGCGGAATTATTTTCTAAGCCCCAGTCTTCTTGTTTCTGGCTAGGAAATGGATTGCTACTTTCAGGCCGCAACAGCATCGTATGGAAAACGTTATGAACTCTAGGCGGTGTATTCAATCAATAGGCGTGAGAACCCACCTTCCCCAACACAATATACTTCGCGTTCCTGACATCAAGCTTTTTGCGGGGACGGGTTGTCTTAATATTTCACAAGTCCAGCCATACCTTATCTCCTATCTTGTACTGAACCGCTGGGTCCCGACGTCGATTAGCCATGTCATCGTAGGTTTGCTAAGGGCAATAGCAGCCTATGCAAGGTCCCTGACGTTCTTTAGCTTTGCAACCATGTTCTCGGCTCGCTGGATGGGACTTTGAGGTGTAGGCACTACTCGTGGTTCCTCTGTAAGATCCAAAGGCTTGACACCATAGCCACGTTGCATAAAGAAAGGGCTAATACCGGTAGCGGTGGCATCTCTGTTAATAATAGCTAGTTGCGCAGATGGCAAAAGGCTCGCCCAGTTATCCTGATTCCAGCCCGTAAAGACCCGTATATATGCCTCCATAGTTTCATTCGCTCCATCGAACCATCAGTTTCTGCATGGGCTGCGGTGGACAGCCTTCTCGTAATACGCAATAATTAACGGAAGCGTGTCCAAAATCTCATGACAAACTGCGGTCCACGATCTGACATTATAGCAGTGGGTAGCCCATGGTATCTATAAACCATCCGTGTGAACCTCTCCGCTATGGCATCCGTGTCAATCTTGTCCATTGGTTCAAAAATGGCCCCTTTGCTCAAACGATCCGTTATAACCATGATATCTTTGCATCCTAACGAGAACGGCAATTCAGCAACAAAACCTATCGATATTTCTCCCCAGACATGATCGGGAATTAGTAATGGCTTTAATAACCTTGTGTTGTCGATCCCACCATATCACCATATCCTGTTAGACCCGCACCGGCACAGTTCCTCGTGAATCGTCTGACATCGTTACCTATGCCAGGCCAGAAGAAAGACCTTCCTAGGATGGCATATGTCTAATCTCTTCCTAGGTGTCCAGTAAGGAAGGAATCGTGAGCTTCCTACATTAATCGTTGATCTTGGGCTTCGGCCTGGTTCCATAACTCTTATAATGGTCTATCGTCATCTCCCGCAGTTGACGCGAGCATCGCCTCTCCTCCTCCATCATCCATCCCTGCCGATATGGAGCTCTCTATGTCACCATTACAGGTGCTGGCATAAGATACCGTGACGGATCCTTTGTCTTCATTGAAACGTTCTGGCTTTAGGAGCTGGCGTAACCGCTCATCAGCTTCGTCGGTCGGCATATCCTGTTTCCCACGAGACAGCACATCAGGCTTGGCCCCTCGTTTACCTGGCCCGTATGATATCAAGAAATTGAATCTACTAAGGAAATCTGTCCACCTCATTTGCCGTTCTGTAAGCCTACGTAGGGTCATGAAGCATTTGAGATTTTTATGGTCCAATATAACTTCAAATCTCTTCCCACTTCATAATTCAGACTCCCATCCCTGTAAACATCGTACAATCGCTAACAGTTCCTTGTCGTGGATTTCATAGTTGCATTCCGCTGGCGAGTTCTTCTTCAAGAAGTAGGCACATGGGGGGGGGGGGGAAGTCCCCCCCCCGTCATATTGCGACATTACTCCACCTACGGCATAGCCGGATGAGTCCACTTCCACAACTGTTTCCCTGTCAAGGTCAAACTGTAGTAATATGGCGCTGTCGTAAACATCTTCTTCAGCAGGTCAAATGACTCTTGTGCAGCATCATTCCATTTGAATGCTTGGTCCTTCTTGGCGAGGACCTTAAGAGGAGAAACAATTTCAGAGAAGCTTCGTGTAAACTGGCGGTAGAAGTTAGCGAAACCTATGAAGCTGCGAATACCCTGAACTGTTTTCGGGACCTCCCCATGCTAGGATAGCTTTAACTGTAACTTTTGCCGGATCCATGCCGTACACCTTTACTTGCTTCGACAATAAACCCCAGATATTTGGTCGACCGCGTTTCAAACTCGCACTTATCAATACCCCAGTTGTAACCCGGCCTCTTGAACTTTCTGAACTTTAGAACGGTGATCATTCAGGCTTCCCGAGGAAAACACCAAGATGTCATCTAGATACGCCAAATGCTCTCGCAATGTCCAGTTAATGTATTTTTGGAAGGTACTAGGTGCGTTAGCTAAGTTAAAAAGGGGTAACTAGCCACTCATATATATAATCCCTATCTCGTTCGAAGAACCGTGAGCCATTCATCCCCGTCCGTCCGCAATTCATATCTTGCTTTACCGATCCTTTCTAGCGTCTCGTTCATTAAGGGAAGAGAGTAACGGTCTTTCCTAGTGATCTTGTTCAAAGCCCGACAGCCCACGCGGAAACGCCTGGTTTCTTCACGAATAAAATAGGAGCGGCAGCGGGAGAGTTGCTAACTCGAATAAATCCCTTATCCAATAGCTCTGTCAGGGTTTTTTGTAATAGCAGTAGCTCCCCCCTTGACGAACTATATAATGGACCCCCCATGGTGGTTCGTCTGTCTTGCCATTCTTATCCTTTGTTAGCTCGATATGGCGATCCACCACAAAGGACGGTCAGAAGTTTGTCTATCAAAGAGTAGAAGGAATCCTTGATATGATCGCGGCAATCTCGTCTTTGGATCCGATTACGTCCTAGGCTTTAAAAAGCTTTCTCAATATCCGCTATACTGGCCGCGAAAATTCGCACCCCTTGATCGCGATATTTCTTTTGATTCCATAAACCAAACGATTCAGCGGATATAGAATGGATATCCGGCTGTCTTGTCTGTCGTTCTTCATTATATACTGTAACATTGGAACCTTCGAAGCGAATCTTTTCCTTGTTGGCGTCCATTATAACTTTTTTCTTCCTCATCCAAGGTAACTTGAACTGGTTGATAATGTCCTCCAATATCCCATGATGCACGTATTATTTCTGTAACCGATTCTCGTGTGCCATCATAGTCGCTAACACGCTTGGGTGGAATAGTGATACGCTCAAGCTTATTCTTCTGGGCAAATGAACGGGGAAACAACACCATAAGTAGAACATCCAGAGATCAATTTTGGTAGGTACAACACATGATAGCCCGCTTATTCCTTTCCGAAGCCTTTCCTATTCACGTTTACTTGAAGGATGCCTCTGTAGGCGGTATTCTACAGAGGCTACTCTTTTGCCTGCCCAGAGTCTTCATCATCCCACTATCCAACATAGGTTGTACTTCTACCTTGGGTGAACTAGAGGGGCAGCAATTGCTGCCAGAAATCACTGGCCGAGACAACGAGGCGGTAAATACTTGCAGTTAGCGATCATGTGTCCACCCCATAACGTAAAAACATATTGGAACCCCCTTTCGTACGTCTTTTAGCAGTTTCATCGTCACGTACCCACTTAGCATGCCTTGGCTTACTGGTACGCAATAGCATTGGTTCCCAGTCCATTGCTCCATTCGTGGAACTGAGATGTCTCAGGAGTGCTGGTGGTGGTGACAGAATTATCACGATGGCTTCCTCGGGACTGTCCTCAAGTCAGATCGTCTGTATTCTGCCAGACGATCCGAAATCTCTTTAATCTACCGACAGTACTCTTCGTTCTTCGGTTCTTCCTTGACGCCAATCCGGCGGCATGTAAACATACCACAATAGCTCTCGCATGCCCCCAATTGCAGCGCTATCGATGGTTGGCCCGGCTATTAATTTTGTTTTCAAACCGAGGGTATAAGGTTAGGTCACTCCCATCAAATTTTTCCGAGCACAGGTCGGGGTCGTTTGATGGTACTTAAGCTTGCTGATGGTAATGGTGCCGAATTATGAGAGGTAGCCATTCCCCGCTTATTAAAGGCTTCTTGCTGTTGATTCATGAGCTGAGCCAACCACATAGCAGTTGCCTGATCAAGGTGGAGAGGCGTTGTTAGAAGTGTCATTCCCGTTTGGATCCATTGTTGTTGTTGCTGGAATTATAAGCCAAAAGAGAGGGACTAGCTTATCGTCCTATCATCGTTGCTATTATCGAGGGCTGCCTCCGTTGCCGTTGCCGTTGCATTTGCCGTCGCCGTTGCTGTTGCATTTGCCGTTACCTTTGCCGTTGTTACAGCAGTCTACTGCCCATCTTGTCCAATGAAGTCTAAATCTGACGGTGCTCACTTCTACTGTTACTAATCTAATAGATAAGAAGAGATAGATAGTAAAAGGTGCTATTCACATAGAATTCTAGCTATGAGAAGGAAAGGGAAAGGAGAGGTCCACTCGCTCAGGGATGTGCTGATATATACATTGGAGGGGGTCATGTGGGTGGTAAAGAGTGGCAGAAATTAATATGGGTCAACAACCTTGCGTAAAAGAAAAGATAAGAAAAGAAAAGAACGGATCCTTGTGTTACGGGATAGTAAAAGACCACGATAAGACAGGGCTAGAGCGCAGTATGTTACATTCCTTGAATTTCTGGAAGATCTGCTTGCTAACTCAGCATAGTAGAGACTGAATTCGCTTCGGCGGAGAAGGCATGCTTGGAGAGCCTATCAATAACAGACCCAACTAATGAAAAAAAAACACACTGAAGGGAAGGAAAGGAGACCGTGCTCCTGGAAACAGATGAGCTAAAGAGATGGCTTGGCTTACAGACAGCGATGAATACCGAACATGAGTCCAATATCCTATGGCTCCATGGTAACGCAGGAACTGGGAAATCTACCATGGCCATCACTATTGCGGAAGAGCTACCAGAGCATCCCTCATTTGTAAGATACTTGCGTATTTTTTCTGCGACTCCAGTTCCGAGAAGCGAAAAACAATTACTACCACCCCGTAACCTTCTGTACCAGCTAGTCAATCAGCGCCCTGAGCTAATGAAACTTCTACTTCCCAAGTTTGAGGCACAGAAGGAAACATTTTTTGAATCCTGTGATGGATTATGGACCGCACTAGTGAACACTGGGCGTGACACTACAAGCGGAGAAAAATATTGCATCATTGATGCTCTAGGCGAATGTCAACTCGAGCCACAGGGAAGTGTGTTAACTCAAATCTGTCACAAGTTTTGAAATCGCAACACTAATTATAAGAATCCAAATCCAGGCATTTATGTCCTAATCACCAGTAGGCCATACCCCGAAATTGGGGAGTCTTTGAGCCAATTCAACTACAAAGATCTGTCGTCACACCCAAAAGTTAAGAAAGACCGTGACATATTCATTGAAGAAAAAGTCCAAGAGCTCAGCTAGAAAAAGTACTCCATAAACGTTGCATTGGGGGTATCGGATATACTGGGGAAAAAAGAAAAAAAAAGCTGGAGGAACATTCTTGTGGGTCAGAATAGCGTTTAATGAATTAGAAAGGGTCGGGTCAAGAGATGCAATCGAGGAACTTCAAGACATGCCTCAGAATCTGCTAAAAACGGCTTGGGAGTGCGCCGGTGCTGAAGTGGAGAATCAACCAGTTTTACAAATGCTGGGCATTGTTGCAATTGCACAAAGACCACTGAGTGTGGAGAGCTATCTGACGCTTGTCAACTATATCGCGATGAAGATGAGGAAAATCGTCTTAGATACACGCGTGAAGACATTGAGATGTGTCTTCTCATAATCGTTATCCACGATGAAGTTGTGCGCCCTTTACATAAACCTGAAAGATTTTCTTGTTAATACTAGGGGAGGAGGGAGGTGTGAGTAATGAGTTGAAAGCTCGCCCTGGCAAACCGATGTTTCAGCTACTTTTTATCCAGTTTGCAGCTGTTAAACAACATGAACCATCGGGAACAAACTGTCGGAGTATGATGAATTAACCCTACCTTAGCCATATCTCATCACAGCACTAGCTACTAGTAGTTCTTTATCATTATTTCATTGTTTGTTATCACACATTACATCAGCTACTGACATTAAGTCTGATGTGAGATATTATGTATCATTTATGTTCTATGTAAAAAATTGTTATATACAGTAATTCTGCCGTTCTTTTCAATAAGCTAAGCCTGAAATGGTCTAGGCGTATGGGCCAAATAGCATTAGCCTACCTTTATTCGGTTACACAAACTTTGGGGGTGGGGCTAACTCGGCACCTTCGGTACGGCGCCATTTTCCATAAAAAAGAAAAAAAATATACGGCTTTCGCAAAATTTAGGTGCCGTTGCCCGATCTTTGACATCAACGTTGTGTGGTTAGATATAGTAGGTTGAATACTGGATACGTCGCCATCAAAAGACCATGTGCCTAAACAAGATTGAGCTTAGGCATTTCACAAAAAAGCCGAGTAATCCTCAATGTAGTTAGCTTAAATATGGGCCATTGAGTCACTGAGATAATGGTAAAGTCAGCATTTGCTACATTACACTTGGATAGCTATACATCAAACAACTTTCCGAATCAATTTATCTGGTCAGCACAATAGAAGGGGATAGTGGTTGAGGAGAAGGATCCTTTAGTAGTTCTGGCTGGTAGATCATTTAATAAGGTGACAGCTTGTGATACGTATTAGTGAAGCAACACCTTGCGATGGAAGCATGTATTATATAGATGGACCGAATAACCCAGGAGGCAAAAAGGGCAATAAAATAATAATAATAGTATGATAGGAAGGGAAGAAAAAAATGTAAAATCTTCGACCCAGGAGTCTTGTATAAGACATAATAAATCTATACATCAACACATTTTTCAGATCAGTTTATCCGATTAGCACAGTAGAATGGGATTGAAGTATAAAATCTTTGACCGGGGTTTGTAAATACTTGGATATCGATATCTATCTCCCCCAATATCAGGGACCTCTACCCCCTTCTAGCGATTTCCAGGTTAGCGCATGCTCGCTTCTTTAACACGTGCACGCCTGTCTTTTCCTTCCTCTTTCTCTCTTTCTTTCGTTGTGCTAGCATTCAGTTGACAGGATGTGCTTCCTCACAGTCAACTTGTCTGACCGGTAAAATAGAAGGCGAGAGAAAAGGGGGAAATCATTAACAGGGGTTGGAACATTCAGCACTCGGACGGGAGGGGGAGAAGTGTAAAAACTTCAGAGGGATGTCCAATACTGAGACAGCAGAAGAGAGGGAGAAAAGCTTAAAAAAAACTTGAAGGGGGTTTGTATAACCCTTCAGGGAATTTTCAGATCAATTTGTCTGATCGGCACAACAGAAGGGTCAAAGAACGAGAGCAGTAAGAGAGACATATAATATATGGCCAGAGGAAGTCGGTAAGAATAGGATTAGAGAAGCATTGTGGGGGAAACGAGCAAAGATTCGGAAGAAGTGTATAACAATAAGAGATCTCTGCAGGCGGAAATATATGTCAGGGGACAGGGCGAATAAACCGAGCGAATGGGAGAGAAGAATCACCGGCCGGAAGGTCGGCCGGCGGAGCCAACCGAAGAGCGGAGATGCAGATTAGGTCGCTTCATGCTTCAGGTGTCTCACCTCGTTTCACTGTCGCGTCCCTCCTTAAACACGAGTATCTGAGCTGTCTGGTTAGCTTAAGAGGCGTCGTGATCTTACACCAATCGAAGTGTTAGTTATGGAGCTCAATGATGACGATTTGGACTAGGCATTCTATTACATATTACACCACTAATGATGAAGGCGGCCATGTCAATCTTTTCTTCTTCGGTCCAAATGACGCCATTAATCTTGCGCAGCAACCTCCTGAT
>JAHQZX020003197.1:0-38336 GCA_019804575.2 Pseudotulostoma volvatum | reverse complement strand
GTCCTCTGGGAATGCACTGTACAGAGCAAGCACTGGACGGGTGGTTCCATTCCTTCAAAGGCTCCATAGAAACCCTTTTGTTCCGAGGCAGAGTCATCTGTCAAGAAGTAGCGAAGATTCCAGCCGCCGTCCCCACCGCACCAATCCCTGATGTCATGAGATTGGAATTTCCCAGGGTTGTATTTGGACTGAGCAGGATTGGGCATGCGTATTGGCACATTGTGCTTTTAGTCACGACCAGTTCCTATGATTTCCCAGAGTTCTGCGTGGGATCTTTCCCATATCTCATCGAACCTAGCTATTTGGTCCTGGGGTGGCTGCGCTCTGGTTTCAAGGAGATCCGTGACTGACTGTGTTATCCTATTGAGCCTTATACCCTTAAAAGCCATCGGACTAGCTGTGCTATAATCAATGATCTCGTCGTAATATTCGGGGCTCCTATGACGCAGGCGCAAATTCGGGACCTTGGAGCCACCAGCGCGCGGGTGGAGAAGATATAGGACAAGGAATACCATGAATGGCTGCTGTCATCAATTTATGACTGCATGGAAGGTCAAACCGAACAGCTGCTTCGCAATCCTCGGAGCACAGAGTTTCGCTTCCATCATGGTCTTTACTAAGACCGCTCCGCTTTTTGCTTTCTCCCATTCCTTTTCGATCCGCCTGATGACGTTAACGCCGCTCCTGTAAAAGCCAAACCTAACCAGAATACTACTAAGGAATGTGTTGTATTAGGGCGCTAAACCACTAGAATACTAAGCATCAGAAAGAAAGAAAAGAAAAGGAAAGAGAAGGAAAGTTCCGCCGCTGTGGATATACAATATACATAACAGCAACTTCATAATCCGTAGGCTAAGCTAGGAAGGTAGGCGGTCTCAGGAGTCAGACCAGATGATTCCAAGCTCCCCAAGTTTTACAGCAGCAGAGGCAGGCTAGAAATGTACAGTATATAGACACAGAGATAGATGGACCGGGTGGCCAGTGGGCCGATCGGTCGGAGTAACAGCAATGTATATAATATATACTATTATCTGTTGGTGCCCTAGGCAGGAGGGTTAGTCAGCTCTCTAGTTAGCTAAAGATAGATAGCCTAGTTGGTGGTCTAGGATCACCATCCACCGAACAAGCCTCCTAAAGCCTCCTGAAGTCTGCTCATGCCTTCAGTTCCATCAATATATATACTAGTACCTAAATCAGCTCGGCTGCGAGTCTAAATTCTCTTGAAACCCCTCTCCTTAACTACCACCTCACCAGCTTGCTCTATCAGCAATTGCCGAAAGCCTAACCTGCCGTTCGATCGATCAAAGCCCTTCTCTCATCCCTTGGTGTCTACTGTAATGTCGGGTCTCCCTCTCGTAGCTGCAAGGACGCACCGTGCTCGTTACCTCTGACACCCCTGCCCCATGTAGGAAGTCGGCAAGGCCAATCTTTCCCGTGCACACCTAAGTGTATATAGAGCTTTCGGCCTTGCGGAGTCCCTCATGCAACTTCAAGGTCTCCTTGCTTGGGGGTGGGTTGAGGGAAAGCCTCTGCCGGGGTATGAGCGCTGGCCATCTCTTTTGTAGAGAGGCTTTGACCAACCTCCCCTCTTGCACTTGAGGTCTGTCTGATTCTCTTGCCCGGCCGGTCTGCCCATCTATCTACCCTTCTTACATTGGGCTTGGATGGCCGACTGCCGCTGTGTCGATTCGCGCTGTTGGTTTTGACTATGTTTCCCAGATCCAGCTATGTTTCCTCTTAATAAGGGCCTCCATGCCGCTGC
This sequence comes from Pseudotulostoma volvatum, assembly GCA_019804575.2. Taxonomy (NCBI): domain Eukaryota; kingdom Fungi; phylum Ascomycota; class Eurotiomycetes; order Eurotiales; family Elaphomycetaceae; genus Pseudotulostoma; species Pseudotulostoma volvatum. Next base: position 36,574 of record JAHQZX020003197.1, on the reverse strand, counting down.
GCTGTGTCCTCGCCCTATGTGCCACTACCTGTACCTTGCTAGTAAGGAGCAGGTCTAGGGGGTACATAGGCCGGGTATACATATATGCGTATAGAAAGAATAATGTGCTGGATTCACCACTCTATATTGTCTTTCATGAAGGGGTGAAATCATTGACGAACCCCCTTAGATATGTTGTTGTTTTTCTTTCAATTAATTCTGTTCATATAACTGTTCATGAATTCCAATCCTTCTTTGATGATTCATCTTTCATTTCCCGTGGATATCATCATCACCATGAATATAACATCCATATAGGTAGTTACTTACTATGGACGGCACACGTGTGCAAACTGGTAAGCGCCATAATAGAAGTATCGGTTGATCATTGAGATACATATGTATACATACTATAACATACATCCCGGAACGAAAGGAGTCTGGGGGAGCAAGTCCTCAATAGCAAATGGCTCTAACAAAGGTCTACGAGACAATTATATGTTGAATCAATGTGCTATTTTGTTGTTGCAAAGAAACGCTTTGACATATCCTGCAATTTAACCCAATTAAGGCTCCAGGCTGGGACAGTTAATATATGTACAGTGCCATTTCAAATGAAACAAATGGCGGTAATTATAAACAATGAATCGGCAAAAAAATAGGAGAGGCAATGGTGTCCTCCACAAGCCTCCAGAAAGATGCCGCCAACAGTGAACAATGCCTGACAACGCCGCCTTCGTGAAGCTAAGGAGACTCAAGATCCGGCGAATCTCGACAGCATTTCCTAAATATTCAACTCACCCCAAGAACTTGCCAATTTTTCGACCAATATTCTCCAGATCTAGTAGGAAAGTATCGTGCCCGAACAAAGACACATCCTCTCCGAGCTCAACATGTTCGACACTGTTGCTCCCGCCAACACGGATAGCCTCCGCAATTTCTCGCTGCTGCCATGCAGGGAAGAGGATGTCGCTAGCTACACCCATGACGAGGACCGAATGGTTCTTCAGGGGCGCAAGCCCAGCAACGAGATCCTGCGGGGGATCAGAAGCTAACACGCTCCCTGGATCGGGCTGATCAGCCGATGGTTGTTCCTGATAGGCTTTTTCCGGGAGCGTGAGGGTACATGACAATTCATTCAAAGGTATCTTCCTCGCATTCTGAGAAATCTTCCTTTTGTTTCCGGCCCTTCTCCTCTGAGTCTCAATCTGGTGGGTTCGACTGAGATCGAAGAGGTCCATCGCCTTAGATACGTACAGCAAACTATTGGGGTCGTAATCAAGGGAGAACTTCTCGCCCGCATGGTCCAAGTATGTTTCAATGAGAAAGTCTGGACAGAGGGCGGGCTGCTTGGTCGGGTCTGCACGCTTCCGCCCGAACCGCTTCTCCCACTCCGGCCCACTTCTGTAAGTCACAGTTGCGATCTCTCGAGCCAGCTTCATCCCTGAGTGCGGAGGCACAGAATCGTAGTAAAAGCCCCGGGCCCATTTGGGATCCATCATTAACACCTGACGTTGTGTATGGCGCATGGCAATGCTATATGGATGACTACGTCCGCAGCCGCTTATGCTAACGATTTTCTTAATCCGCCCTGGGAATAAGACGCCAGCGGCTAGGCTTTGCATCCCGCCCATGCTGGATCCAACCGACGCATAAAGATTCTTAATGCCCAGATAATCTAGTAGGAGGAACTGTGCCCGCACCATGTCCTCTATTGTTAAGATGGGAAATCGGGTAGCATATTTCTTCCCATCTGACGGATCGAGGGAAGAAGGCCCCGTGCTTCCATAGCAACCTCCAATGACATTTGTACAGATTATGAAGTATTTATTCGTATCCAGGGGCGCCCCCGGCCCGATAAACTTCTCCCACCAGCCATTTTTTGGGTTGGCAGTCGTGCTGTGAGCATGACTAGATGCTGAGAGCCCCGTGTGAAGAAGAATGGAATTATTCTTCTCCGCATTAAGTTCACCCCATGTTTCATACGCAATATCGAATTCCGGGAGAATCCCACCCCAATCAAGTAACAGAGGCTCCCGAGAGCGAAAGAGCTCGTGGTGTCCAGTGGTGTAAGACGGTTCTGGTCCGGAGTTCAAAGACCTGGCGGAGAGGGAAGCCGACTTAGCTTCTTGAGCATCGAGGCAAGGGAACGAGAGCGCTGGATTCGAGGAGTCTCGGTGGGTCTGCGTAATAGAAAATCGCTCGTCGTTGCCAGCTGTTTGAGCCTTCCGGGGGCTCTGTGCGTGTATAGAGTTACGTATTCCTAGGCGATTTGACCCATTGAGCAGAAACGGATCTCCAAGAAGCTTTTCTGCGGTATTATTATGAAAAGTGCGACCAACGGCTCGAAGTATCCGAGATATCGGACCCACCAAAGCATAAGGTAGCGGCCTCATGACAAGAAGAAGTGGGTTGTAGTTATAGGGGGGTAGGCAAGGCACTGTAGTAAGGAGGAGGTCAAATAGACTTGATCTGAAGAACTTGGAAATTTATTCATAATGAGCCCACGTATCCTTTTACATATCATCCGATTATGTACTATCGTGGGGAAGAACGATAATAATCTGATCTTTGGCGTTTGCGCCATTCCGTGGGGCTCCTCATTGGTGAAGCACTCGTGAGGCGGTGTCTCCTGGCAGTATCGTTGATGATACTACCTAACATTGAGGGGTACGCTCTAACAAGCTAACCCCACCGGAATATTGGAGTAGGCTCACCCTGCATTCAAATTACCGCGTCATACGCGGTGAAGCCTTAATTTACTAGGCCTTCATATATAAATATCACGTGCGGAGATAGATCTGCCACCAGACTAGCAGCTAAATCGTCATGGAGCATAAGATATTCATCCTAAGGGCTGAACTTACCTTAGTTTCTTAGAACCATGCTGGCTTCATCTACATGTGACTGCGTAACTTTACTAACCCTAATTTGGCCGTAGAGATTGATTGTTCCGTACATGGCCGAACCGGAAGCATTTTTTTAGTTCCCACTATCACGTGGAAAGTGGGACGTCTGAGACAAAATCAAGCACGACTAGTCCAAGACAAGCCAAACCCCTTCTAGGTGTCTTGGATTCTTAGAGGCGCTAAGGTTATACTAGTGGAGGTACCCACTTATTAACCATGTGCCTAGTATACATAAGTATATTTAACTAGCCCTGTTTAACACTAGAGGTTGAGTGAAGACTCAAGAATCAATTCCTCTCCACCATGCTGTAACTTGAGTAAGAAGAAGTTTAGGTTTAAGAGATTTTAAGGGGCAACTTCGCCGCGATGGCATAATCAGGTAGCAATTCGAGCAATGAATCAACCGAAGCTATAATCCATTTCATCTATGATAGAACCATCCTGCTACGGGGCATTCGTTCTAGCGCCATGACCTAGTGTAAACTCGTAGCAATGCTAAAAAGCCACTGAGTAATGGATTAGCATCGTATAGAGGTCTTAGATCAATTCCCCTTTATTAAGCCGGGTCATATTAGATGTATTAAAGGGTGGAAACTCGAAATTTTAATGGATTCCTTCATCTATGTGGAAAAAGAAGTGTATGAACTGGGAGGTATGTCATGTCGGAAATGAAGCGCTCGCTAACAGGAGCGACTAGAATATGACGATCCTAGTACAATAGTCTCTACTATATCTCGGTCTTGTTAGCGTGCTCCTATAACATTAAAGATTTTCACCTATATAGCATCTTGAGTAGAAGAAGAAGAGTGTGGGGTTTGATGAATCTCGAGTCCACCGGATCAAATTCGATTTCCCTATACTAGGAATTTAGATAGTTGGCGGGCTGTATAGGATACTAGAGGGGACTCCCGTTGAGCATAGTAGCAATAGCAGTTCTAGCAGAGAAGAAATGGAAAACAAAGAAATATCGTGATATCGTGATATGGTTAATAAGTGGCGATGAGCATAATAAGCTTCTCGGTATACAGCTGCTACCTGTGATTCAGGGCGGTCTAAACCGATCAAGACCTGGTAAGATCTTGTGTTTTGTCATGCTTGTCTTGGCCCAAGACAAGATGAGACGAGTGCAGTACCAAGCAGTGCGCTTAGCCTTGTCCAAATCGTCTTGGCTTATTGAGAAACCTGCCTACGGTACTCTCAACCACGAGATTCAGGCTCTCTTGCTGAGGTTTATTTTTAGTACAAAGGGTGGTCGAGCTCATGGTAGGAATATGGGGTGTGGCGGCTAGGTACTACGTTAAGTGAACCACTACAGCGTCGAGCCGTGGATTTGCCGTTCTTTCTACTGATGATTAAAGGTAATAAGCCTGGGAGAATGAATATAGGCGTACATGTCAAATATCAGTGTTTAGTATAATTAAATATTATTATTACAATTGGTCGACAGCAGTACATAGATACACCGTAGTTTAATCTCAGATAATTCCTGCACGGACAGTAGTATCATTTGAAATATTCGGTAGTTCAGTGGTCTAATAGGTTCATCGCCTGTAGACCTTTGCTTTCGGCAGCTCGGTCCACCTACTCTTAGACATGCTACTAGTAGATATGGCGCATTTTGTACGTACTTGATAGCCAGCTTGTTCCTAAACTTCCAGTTGGTCTAGAAAGCTAGGGTTTGCTTGGCCTTTCGTTTTTGCTGCACCGTTGTCAATGCATCCCGTAGAGTTGCACGCCCGCGCATCAAGTATGCGACAATTATTGGTGGCCGTGAGATACCCTTAGCCATCGCAATCGATCGGAACACCACCAGAAGTTATTTAGCAGGTGGTCGGTTTGTCATTCATTTCAGGATTTGGATGCGATGGCAGAGGGGCTGGTTAGATGGCCCGCGGGAGTGTCTGGTCAACGAAGTCGCAAATAGTGGTCATATAGGTCATGTGTTAACAATCAACACACTTCATCCATAGGTGGTGCGCCCGTGAGAGAAGTTTTTGGTTTCTACTGCTTATATTGCGATCCTTTACTAACACGGAGTCCGACTGTACCTCGTTGATAGGGGACATATCGGATTCTCGTAGCTGGTCCCTGAGCTGAGGTCTATTAGTGCAGGTAGCACAAACCCTCAACGGAATCAGGTTACTAAATTTGCAGGTCGAGGGCCTCGAATAAGATAGCCGTGGTGGCTATACAGGTTCTCAGCAAGACCAACTGGGATCAAGGGAGAAGATTACCTTGACAACTGCAGGCCTGTGGGTTACTTCATTTCATAGCACCAGTGCTTACGGCATCGTTGCCCTTACACATACCCTCATGCGCCCCAGAATTCCGAAGGTCCGAATGAAGATCACTCTTACTATCCTAAGTCCATAGGAGGGGGGATATCCGGATAGTAAGAGCGATCTTCATCACTTGTATAAGCAGACGGGGAGATTGCTGTGACCTCATGTTCTCATAGATCTAAGACTCCATGATTATCCCACCGGGCTCAATTACCATGAGCTTTGCCATCCGCCCTCAAGCACTCCAGCCGTGACATCTCTTTAATCCCAGTCAGAAACAATACTTCACCACCCTCAGGGCAAGCTATCTGACGTATATATATTTTTCGCTCTTTACTCCCGTGTATTCGAGCACCGAGCAATATTCCTTCTTAAACCACTCCCGGAGGTCTTTCTCGGTGTCAACATCCACGCGGTGCTTCGTAATAGGTTTAGTTTTAATCGTGTAAAGCTCGGGGTGTTTTTAAGCTATGTTTAGAACCACCGTTAGCTGGGAACAGACTTATTATCTTTAGCTCAGAGCCACATAGCGTAATTGAACATTATCTGCTTCGTTGCTCCCATGCTTGATCAGTAGCGTTACTGTATCATGGCTTGGTGTTGATCAGGGTTGAGAATTTTGTTTTGGCTAGCTACTCTAACCGTGTTCTTCATTCTCTCATTCCTCTCCTTCTCTCTCCTCTATGCCTCTGCTCGTTTGTAAATAGCGTGGTAGCGTGCTGTTTTTGTCATTGTCTCCGTGAGGCTGTTGTACGGCGAGCTTTTTACCTTATCTTTATCGGGTCTTACAGAAGTGTGTTTTTTGGGAAGGGAATTCGGTGGATCCATTTTAGATAATGAATATTGCAAGAAATTGATTTCCGATTGTTGATGGAGTCATAACGGGCTTTTTTCCCCGTTGTTCCGGCACACGTCACCCTACATAGTGACTATATTACAGCGTTCGTTTGAGGAAAATAGTTTGGGTACAGTACGCTTGTTCAATTTGGGTTAGTTCTTAGAAAACTCGTGACCTCCGTGTAGCCACGAACGTACGTTAAGGAGTCAAACGGTTTTGCACAAATCACGTTGTGTAAAATCCAAAACCACTTTGATGGTGAGTGAGTTGTCTATGCTAGTAGGATTCGACGTTGGGATTATCATATTATTACTCTTTTAGCAAACTGAATGATCTCCAAAGAAAGGTCTGACGGCATAACCTTATCTCCATATTATTCCGAAAAGGGCTTTGATCATATTCAGGTATCCAGGGTTTTTAGGCCGTTAGTCTCGAAACTGTCGCAGATCATCGAATCAAGCTAGGTAACAACTGAACAAGTCTCTACAACTGTATGGTTGCCCTCGTGTGTATAAATAAATTCATCGGCCAAGACCTTTCGTAGTCCAAAGGGAAGGGTCAAAGACTGTTTAAAAGGTCGTGTCGATTACGTATGACGCTACTACATGCTATAAATAGTCCCTTGGTATAGTAGCTGTTGCGAATCCCCACTCAGTTGGACCCTGTCTTGTAAATGATTAACTATACTAATATCATTAAAAATGAAGATGGTAAGGGAACGAAACGCTAGAAACAGCCTTTAGATTCATGTTACTCCTCTGTTCAACCGATACAAGTCACCAAAAGTTCTGTACATTTCTATTCATTTCTATTTCTATTTTCTAACGGTATGATCAAAGAAGAGAGGGTAAGGCTGAATGCAGCCAAGAATGCAGTTCGTTCGTACTAGAACACTGTATCATGCCATACATAGACATAGTACTAGACCGTACGGAGGTACCCTCTGACAACTGAAAAGATTGTCCCTTTACGGCATCCAATAACCGCCAAGTTACGCCGTACGAATGTGCCCAACCCGCTAGCCGGTTCTGTACAGTGCATAGTAGTATTTAGCTGATTTCGAGATATGACCGAAGATCAAGCTTTGGGGAATATATTTCGTTGGTATAGAAACCGAGATCAAGTAACAAGCATTCATTGGGAGCTTCAGGAATTTACCTAACCCTTATTTGACTATACTGTCAAGTTTTCGCTTTGAAGACAGTATGAGACGGTATTGCCACTCCGTCGAACCTTCCCAACCATTCAGATCGGTATTCATGATTCGTCCAATGTTTCGCTGCCAGTTACCTTGTTTCCATGTTTCCATGTCACAACCCACCGCTTGGTTGACTGACTTCGTAATCCGTATGTATATGAATCCGCCATGCACACCCCCTCTTTTCTATCGCTAATCGATGCTATCCCAACACCTGCAAAACGTCCTTTGCACCCATGGAAAATCCGCCTTGTCTTCTCTCCGTCTATGCTGGTGACAGTTAGGCTGGGGTAGTCTCGAGGTCTTTTCGACATTTTACACCTCGAGTTGGCAGGCCCGCTGTGAATGGATCGAGAAATCATACGTGACGTGCCAATCAGTGATCGTCAAACATGCTTACCTTTCGAAAATCTTTGATCACAGCCGCCTGCTTAATTGCGCTCATCTTCCTCTTCGGCTCGTCGCCTTCCTCTCTGCCTCAAACGTCGGAATCTCGATCCGAGGCAGAACATGAAAAGATACCACGAGCGCAGACGGCGAAGGGAGGTTATGTGCGACAAGAGTCTCTAGAGCCTCCAAAGAGTCTCCGGGATCAATTACGATTTCAGTTCCCATATGACCGAGAGGACAAGTTTCCCGCGTATATCTGGCAGACATGGAAATATACCCCTGGATCATTTTGGTTTTCTGAAGACTTGCGACCTCTCGAAGTAAGCTGGACGGAATTACATCCTGGTTTTGTTCATGAAGTAGTACCAGATGACACAGCTCTTCATCTGATCCGTTACCTATATGCTTCGATCCCGGCAATCCCTGAGGCGTATGAATCTCTACCTCTTCCAATCTTGAAGGCGGATTTCTTCAGATATCTAATTCTTCTAGCTCGTGGAGGGATCTATTCTGATATCGATACGTGGGCTTTGCAGCCTGCTGTTGATTGGCTTCCTGAAGGGGTTGACTATTCAATGATTGGGCTGATCATTGGTATCGAGGCTGACCCAGACCGCCCAGATTGGAACCGCTGGTATTCTCGCAGGATACAGTTTTGTCAATGGACTATCCAATCAAAGCCCGGACATCCAGTGTTGCGCGATGTCGTCGCTACCATTACAGAAGACGTGCAGCGTATGAAGAAGGCGGGAATTCTTATCGAATCCAAAATGGACAAGTCCATCGTGGAGTTCACGGGCCCGGCCGTTTGGACGGATTCTATCTTCCGATATTTTAATGATCCCGCATACTTCAAGTTCGACGATCAATCTAAGAATATTACTTACCAAGATTTTGCCGGTTTGAAAGAGCGGAAAAGGGTTGGGGATGTGATTGTCTTGCCCATTACAAGCTTCAGTCCTGGTGTTCAGCAGATGGGGGCTGAGGAGTATGATCACCCTCTTGCATTCGTCAAACACGAGTTTGAAGGTATCTTTCCCCTCCAGATCCTCTCTTTCCCTTCTCTCATCTTAATCGTATTCTCACATCTTGCAGGTACATGGAAACCCAAAAACTCGAACTGGTTCAGTTAGTTGGTAATCACGCGCCTTTTATTGTCCCCAACCTCGCCCTTCTTCAACTTCATCCGGATCTCAAACGACTCTCACTTCATCTTCTGTGGGGTTCTAGAACAACCGTGTCCGTCAGAGTTTCCACCTAATTCCCTCATCCCTTTTCGTCTTGGTTCACATGTTACCAGCCTGCCCATGCTACGGGATCTTTGAGAGGAGATTTGTCGTGCACACTCGAATCGAAACTATGCCAATCTCTCCACCAGCCAATAGATCTGCTTTTCTCATCATTCCATATTAGTACATTCGGCCTTGCTATAGATGCTTCCTTGTGCCCCCCTCCTGATAGTCTCACCGTTTGGATTGTTTTGTATCCATTAGAGCATTAGCACGGGCGTTTTACCAAGTGTGCTGGTATCGGGTGGGGTTTTGGCTAAGATTAGGTTATTTCTGTTTTTTGTTCCTCTTGACGGTGTTAGTGGCTTATGTTAGGGCATCTGGCTTCATGGGGGGCTTTTATGATATGGTGTTTCCTTACCTTTCTCTTTTGCTTGGGGGAGCGGAAAAGGGAAACGGAACTGATGTCTTCGGAATATTATGATGTTCGACTATTATGCTGCATCTATCCATCCTTCTTTATACTATATTAAGGGTTCTGTTAAATCAGGATTGGAATAATGACTTAATGAGAATGTTAGCTTACTAGTTAAACGGTCGCTGCTGTTTATCTGGGAGGAACCTTCTGCATACGCACTTATGTGCCAACCTGTGTGCATGCCCACTGTTATATAATAAGCCACTCGGTACTACACTGGGTAGCCTAGGTTCCTCTTTTGTAGCCGAGTGGCTTAATTTGGTACTAGGTAGGTTGAGATTAACTACCGCCACTTATCCACTTATAGGTGAATATACATAATTGCGTACTAGTATTACCTACCTAGGCATGATTTCATACAAATTTTCGCACCCACATTCTGCAAGTGTGTTGCTTTGTGATTGTAATCGTTCATGTTACCCGCAGCTTCGATCGATATTAATGATCGTTTGTGGGAAGTTCAGCATGCGCACATGTGTATACGAGGAACTTTCCTCATCAATAGACAATATTTAACAAAATAGTGGCAAAGCGGCCTTTTCAGCCTACAACACTCAAAGAGCCGTAAGAACGATAACTAAATAATAAACGAAAGGGAAAAACACCAGGTCATCACGGTCGTTGTCATAAATCCGACTAAATGAGATTCTTGAGTGTAATGGTGAAAAAAAGGAGAAGACCAACTGAAGTCATATCAAACCTCCCAACTCTTAATCATCAGCCCGTGTTAAAGGTAGACAAGAAAATATAAGTAAATTGGCCCGACAGGAAAAATCCGTCCCTCAATTTAAAAGTAGGTTTGTTGAAGGGGAGTTGTTGAGTCCTATACCACATCACTCCCCAGGAAAAGAAGGTGGGAAGAGAAGAAAAGTTGCACATACACGTGACACATCCCCAAAACTCCATTGACAAGCACCATGAATTACTATGAGAAGCCGGAAAAGAAATTGAGCGCAGGGAACCCACGGTGAAGCGCAGTAAGATTAAGGAATGTATCGAGATGTCCATTGAAGGCTATGCGCTCGTAGACAGGAAGCCAGGTGAATAACATGAATTATCGATAATAAATGACCGGAAACTAGGTCCCAAGAAAGCAGGTCAAGAAAATCTAGTATATATGCAAACTAAGGGAACCAAAATTCTTCAAGTTTTAAAAGTCGCTAAACAAAGGCTCGTATTTCTCTCGCATTTCGTCTGTGTAAATGCTCAATTTCCGGGGATCTGGGGGTGGTGGGTATTCTTCAAAGTTTCCTGTGTCTGCGGCGTGGCTGACTCTGGGTATGATAGGTCCTTTGACCCGACGATAATAGAGGTCATCCCAATCAATCTCATCAAAAAAGGGATGAGTTTTGACTCGCATAGATCCTCCTGATATGAACCCCAAGCGCTGAGTTGGGTTCGTCTTACACAGTTGCGAAATAATATCTCGGGAGGTCGGCGACATATTCTGAGGAAAACGTATGCGACCTGCAACAATTTGTTCATAGATGCGCATATGGTTCTGATCCCAAAAAGGTGGTTGTCCGACGAGGAACTCATATATCAAAATTCCGAGTGCCCACCAATCCACTGCAAGCCCGTGGCCATGGCTATAAATGACTTCAGGAGCAAGATATTCTGGTGTGCCACAGAGGGTATAGGTATGGCGATTGCCAACCTGTTTTGCAAACCCGAAGTCCACTAATTTAATATGCCCTTCAGCATCAAGGAGGATGTTCTCTGGTTTCAGATCGCGATAAGCCACGCCTTGGACATTATGCAGATATTCAATCGTTAAAGTTATCTCGGCGGCATAGAATCTTGTGGTAAACTCATTAAATCGTCTTGCGCGTCGTAAGAAAGTAAAGATCTCGCCGCCTGGGCAATATTCTAACTGCGAGGGAATTAGCGCAGTTGTTCCGGATAACAAGGACCGAGGTCCCCCGCTACCCATCCGCAATTTCAAGCTTTATAAAATAGCCCCGGAAGGGCTATATAGACTTGAGGAATCCATGCGCTGCATGCGCGATAGGACCAACAAAAAATCGAAACGTCCCATACCAGCATATACAGGCATTGGTCATCTGAAAATGATGTTATGAGGGTGGTGATGAAGGGATGGCCCGCCACAGCGGCGAGGGTCTTGCGTTCGTTTCGTACGTGCTCGACTTGCTTGAGTTTAATGACTAGGAAGGAAAAAACAACCAAATTAGCTGGATAACATGATATGACAAATTTGGGACCTTCAAGTCCTACCGTCGGCCTTGCGGAGACTTTTCAACGCAAAGACTCGATTATGGAGAGAGTCTTCCGGATCCTTCAAACGCGTCAACCACACACGGGCGAAGGTTCCTAAGACAGTTTGACATGGCATTAGACCTGGCGAGTGTTTCTGGGTTCGACCTTTTAAAGGTTTTGCGTACCTGTTCCAAGGGTCTTGATGAGCTCAAAGTCGTCCACCTGAAGGTTCCGCGCGGCAACAATGTCGTCTGCCTCATTACATACCATTTCTGCCGCCATTACGCTGGTAAGAGACCATGTCTCAAAACGAAGGATGAGATATGCATATATATCATAGAAATAAACCAAAGACCTCAGAAGAAAAAGCAAAAGGGAACGAGAAAAAAAGGAGAAGAAAGGAAAGGTCGGAGACAAACAAGCGGAAGAGGGAGATCAATTGACTATGCTATAGATCGAACCTGCTCTGATCGTCCTGTAATCGCCCGATGGTATGAACTTGGTGTAGGGATGAGGGGCTGATGATTGAAGGTTGGTTCCCTTCAGGCTAAGCATTACTCTATTATTTAGGGTCGAGAATCACCAATGATTGTCCCTCCTCATCCAAACGGGGTCTGGACCCCACGTCGTTTTACGCAACCGTATAGTAAAAATGGGGTAGATGTATTATTATGAGACTCAGTTAAGAGATCCAGAATAATCTGAATGAATGTATCGCTTGTACAAATAATATCCCTTGTACGAAGTAGCTAGGACACTAAATCCCGCCCGATTAGGTGATGCAGCCCTAGCTGGATTTATGGTATGGTCGCTTACATATTAGGCTTAGGTCTAACCCCGTCTCCTTGACCGGGTTTCAGTAGAGGTCTATTCTCATGGAGCAGGATTGTCTAGTTAGCGGTCAAGACAGCTGCACATCCTATGCAGGAACTTGGTCCTGTCTTCAAATCCGGCCTTTTCCCGGACGAGGAAACAAGAGAGAGCAAGGGAGAACAATAAGTCACCAAAGCATTGGTGGAAGGCCCCTATTATTCAGACCCGGGTGTGTAAAAAGAATCATCTTTGTCGGCTAAAGGACTGTTTATAGTACATGGTATATCGTAAAATGCAATTTGGTACGGGTTACCCTGGTACCCCCCCCGGCTGGAATAGGCTCACCTTAGATGTTGAAAGGTTCAGCTTCTAGTACGATGAGAGCAAGCGGGGACTGGGCATTCCCAGCATGATAACAGCAAAGAAAATCCAGTTAAGGCCATCCATGACGCTATGGACGCAAAAAGCTCCTAGCTGCATCGGGTCTTCAGCTTCGAGAGTTCAGAATCAAGCCAACGATTAGCCTAGAAAACATTAGCATAAGCAACTCATGTAATCGCATGCGACACGAAGTATTTCACCCGTAAAGTCCGAGAACCTCGCCAAAAATCAAAATCAAAATCATTCCAACGTATACCCGCGACTGTTGCATATATGCCCGGACACCCTTCAGAAACAATCAGCATCCGTGGCAGCGAGTCTCGAGCGGAATGTTTACAGCATCTCCAACGGTACCAATAGCATACCCAGCAGCAACACCTGCCAAACCAACAGAAAGACCGGAGGCGAGATGCATGAAACCGCTAGAAGGGACTCATCAGCCTTCCCGAAAACTAGGAGAATATTGTTTAACACAGCGTACGTGTACAAGCTCATGTGCTGAAGAGGGGGGGGTGTCATTGCTCCTGCAATGAGCACCGCAATGACGAGGCCGTAAACTGCGATAATACCTGACATCACCACTGGTATCAACGACTGGTAGATGTTAGTATATATCACCAACTCGCAGGATTAGCCATGCCTTCATAATCAGGTCGGATCTAAACGTGCCCACACCCGAAATACCGATCCCTGATTTTGCGGTTCCATATGCTGCGCCCATTGCTTGTCCAACGTAAGTTCCCAGAGCCAAAGATGGTTTACTCCTTAGGGTGGGTAAGACATACATCCGAAGATCATCTTCGAGTTTGTCAGCATACTTTCAAAAAAGAAGAATGGTAGAAAGAGAACTCACTGCGGCCGCAATCCCAGCCTGCAGAATGAAGTTAGTTCTTGGGGAACGAACGATAGACGGGGAGACCTACAAAAGAGAAAAATGGGGCGAACTTTGGTGAATACTCGCTATCAGACATGGCGATAACCTAATATTAGAATGCCTCCCGTTTCAACTGTAGATGTCACAAAGACGAGATCCAAAACAGCTCTCGACATGCCCTAGCCGTAGAACAAGCGAAGAGTCGGGACGCCAACCGTATCTCCTTAGGGTATCAAAGAAAGAGTTGGTCAACCACCGATGCATACAAGAGCGTCAGAAAGGCCCAACCACCGCGGAGAACTTCAATGCTGAGGGATCTGTCGTGAAGCTCCTTTTTTGACGCCGAAGGGCTTAGGTGAAGTTCCAAGTTGCTCACCTGATCCACTGGCCAGAAATGGACGAGTCAGGATCTGGCTGGTCTGGGCTAGTCCAGCATGGGGCCCTCGTTCCACCCAACAACCCGACCCGTCCTTCGTCACGATAACTTCTCTGACAACTTCCATCTCCTTCTCTTTCGAGCCCTACGTTTTCTCACTTGGCTCCCCTGAGATATCGTCAAGATTTCCCCATTGAATTTCATAAATGGCTAAAAGAGGATGGGCATGACATGACTCCGAGATCCCCCATCCTGCGATCGCGCCCACGTCCGGTTGCGCACATAGGTCGCTGATCTTGTTACCTCCAAGACCCTCGTTACATTGTTAATACCGGATTGCAACATAAACTAAAAGTGCTACCTTTACCGAGGTTCCCTTGTCCCGCGTATCGCTCTTCCCAAGTTTGTTTTCGGTTCTTCAATCTCACCACATATCGCCTTGTATTTGGGTATTTGATATCTTTCCAGCATCATTACCTTCGATCACGATAATCTGCCACTGTTACGCTATTACCCTACTTTTCCCGCCTACCTTACTGTGATAATCATCCTAAACATCGACATGGCGGATCTGGGCTCGCAGCAAGGTCGGAACTACCGCCCCACCCCTTATGGACATGCTACGTCTTCACAGCGTGATGCTGCATTCTCTGAGATCTTTGGTGGAGCACCGCCTCCCGGACGATCTCAAACGATGACATCGCAGCCCCTTCAGTTTTCGCAGGATCGAGCACACACATTGTCCTCGCATGTCCCCCATCCTCAGTTACATAGGCCGCCAGGACCACCCACGCGACATTCGCAGGGAGGATATGAGCCCGGATCAGCGAATGGGTATCCTCAGCAAATGCAATCTAACGGGTATCCTCAACAGACGCAATCCAACGGGTATCCTCAGCATATGCAACCCAGCGGGCCCATGCCCCCTCGCCCACATCAGAATCCTCAATGGCCTTATCCAGGACGCCCTGCATATCCCTTTCCGCAACGTATGGATTCGAGACCAAGCCAGGCAGCTCAGTATGCAAATCCAATGACACAGAGTCGACCACACCCAACAGCTCATCCGACAGCTCTGAATTCAGATACATTTAGATCACAGTCTGCGAGAATGGGGGGCCCTCCCGTGTACCAGCCACAACCTAGCAGTTTCAATCACACATCCGCGAATGCGTTCCGCCAACGGCCATATCAGCCTTCAATCCCTAGAACACCACAAGGACGTGTAGTTCCGGAGAGACATGATGATGAACGCTCCATGTCTTTGAGCTCCTATTCAACCGATCGAGACCATGCCCAGACAATTACGGGGAGGGTCATTCCCAACAGACGGCCACCGTCCGGTTCCGACCAATCGCCGACGATAAAACCGGAGTCTGAAGAAAATTCGGCTGAGGGTGTCAGGGCAAGAAGGCCTAGTGAAGCATCTCTCACCCCTCGTACCATGTCAATGGCATCAACTCTTGTTCCAGATCGGACTATGAGCCTACAGTCCGGGTCAACTCAGAAGCCGAACAGCCAATTAAACCAATCGCTAACTAACATGGTGTCAACCCAACGCAGCAGAAAGCCTCTTGTCTACCCTGCATTTCTATCACGTGTTGCAGATGTTTTCCGTGAAAGGGTACCACTTGGTGAACGGCAGAAGAATGGCCTTTCATATCAAAATGCATTCTCGGGTAAAGAAGCCGTTGACCTGATAGCATACATTATTAAAACAAATGATCGAAACCTTGCCCTCCTACTGGGACGAGCTTTGGATGCCCAGAAATTCTTCCATGATGTTACTTACGATCATCGCTTAAGAGATTCACAAATCGAAATTTATCAGTTCAAAGAAACGATGGCTGAGGAAACGCCTAGTTCCGAAGTCAATGGAGTCTTCACACTCCTCACCGAATGCTACTCTCCAACCTGCACTAGAGATAACTTGTGCTATTCTATTGCTTGCCCGAGGAGACTGGAACAACAGGCCAGGCTAAACCTGAAGCCTCAGCCAGGTCTGCGATCCTCCTCGTCTAAGGGTAGTCTTCACGGCGACGATGATAATGAGGATCAAAAGCTATGGATTAACATGGTTTCAAAGGAAGTGGCTGACAGTATTGATGAACGGGAGAAAAAGCGACAAGAAATTATCTTTGAGATAATGTATACTGAACGCGACTTTGTGAAAGACCTAGAATACCTGCGTGACTTCTGGATGAGACCTTTACGATCGGCCGGTAATGCGACGTCTTCGCCAATACCGGAACACCGACGAGAGAAATTCATCCGAACAGTATTTGGTAACTGCCTGGAGGTTCTGAAGGTCAATACTGGCTTGTGTGAAGCTTTGAATTCCAGGCAAAAGGAAAGTCACGTTGTCAAAATTGTTGGAGATATTTTCCTCCACTGGGTGCCACGTTTTGATCCGTTCATCAAATACGGCGCCAACCAGCTGTACGGGAAGTACGAGTTTGAGAAGGAGAAGGCGTCGAACCCTGCCTTCGCAAGATTCGTGGAAGAGACAGAGCGTCTCAAGGAGTCTCGCAAACTAGAACTGAATGGCTATTTAACTAAACCTACTACACGCTTGGCTAGGTACCCACTTCTACTTGAGAATGTCTTGAAATATACAGCCGATGACAACCCCGACAAACAAGATATCCCCAAGGCGATTGCCTTGATTCGTGATTTCTTATCAAGGGTCAACATGGAAAGTGGTAAAGCCGAAAACCATTTTAATTTAGTTCAGCTCAACGCGGCATTGAAATTCGCTCCGGGAGACTACGTTGATCTGAAGCTCACGGAGGAGAATCGACAGATGCTTAGCAAGATGGCTTTCAAGAAGACTCCAACCGATAGTTCCGAAGTCACCGCGTACCTATTTGACCATGCGGTGTTACTGGTACGGATTAAGGTCGTAAACAAGCGTGAGGAATACCGGGTTTATAGAAAACCCATTCCTCTGGAGCTTCTCGTAATCACTCAAATGGATGAAGTAATTCCAAGGCTCGGAATCGCAAAGAGACCTTCCTCGAGTCTTATCCCGGGTAACAAAGCTACTAGCAATCCCCCAACTCCGAAGGATGGTTTGCCCATAACTTTTAGGCACCTCGGAAAGGGAGGCTATGATCTGACGCTTTACGCAACTTCTCACACGCAGCGAAAGAAATTTATCGAGATGGTGGGAGAACAGCAGAGGAAACTGAGAGAAAGGAACAGCAACTTTTATTCCAAGACGGTCCTTTGTGAGAGCTTTTTCACTATAATCAACCGAGTCAACTGTCTGGTACCTATTGGTAAGTATTGAATGAACCAGGCGTTTGGAATAAACACTAATATTACGTAGATGGTGGGCGAAAGCTTGTTTATGGTACGGATAATGGTATTTACCTATCAGAGCGCTGGCCAAAGGATAAGAATTCCAAACCAAGGAGGGTCCTAGAAGCGACTCAGGTCACCCAAATCGACACTCTCGAGGAGTATCAGCTGCTCCTGGTTCTAGCCAACAAAACTCTGAGTTCTTACCCAATGGAAGCGCTTGAAGTTACCGACGGCCAAAACCCTTTGGCGCGTCGGCCGAAGAAGATTCAAGGGCACGCGAACTTTTTCAAAGCAGGCATCGGACTCGGTCGGCACTTAGTATGCTCCGTCAAGACTTCCGCTCTCTCAACTACAATCAAGGTGTTCGAGCCCATGGACAATCTAGCAAAACTGAAGAAGAAGCCTGCCCTCAGCAAGATGTTCCAAGGCGGCCAAGAAACACTAAAACCATTCAAAGTGCGTTCCCTCATAAAGCTTAGCTAATTAATACACCCATCAACTAACATCCTTGGGTTGTTAGGAATATTATATACCGGCAGAGTCATCTTCTGTCCACTTCCTTCGCTCAACGCTGTGCGTTGGCTGTTCCCGTGGTTTTGAAGTTGTAAGCCTTGATACCACTGAAACTCAATCGCTGTTGGATCAAGCGGACACGTCGCTTGATTTCGTCGCACGAAAAGAAAACGTCCGGCCCATTCACATCGAAAGATTGAATGGGGAATTCCTTCTCAATTATAGTGACTTCTCATTCTTCGTTAACCGGAACGGATGGCGCGCTCGACCCGACTGGAAAATTTCGTGGGAAGGCAATCCTAGTGCATTTGCACTATCATATCCTTACATACTGGCTTTTGAGCCGAACTTCATAGAGATCAGGCACGTTGAGACAAGTGAACTGATTCATATTATGACCGGTAAAAATATTCGAATGTTACATTCTTCTACAAGAGAGGTATGATCTGCAGCCCCCCAATCATGAAAACGAAAGGAGAAAGAGAAACAAAAAAAGATGGCCAAACGCTAATGCTGGATCCACAGATTTTATATGCGTATGAAGACGAAGCTGGTGAAGATGTGGTTGCGAGCCTGGACTTCTGGAACAAACCACGTTAGATCTTCGTCGAAAGGGAAATATGGGAGATACCTGTGAATTTATTGTTAATTTTATTGATTTATGCATTTAATTTTTTCTTTTTTTTTTTTCAAGCTTCTCTGTGTGTTTGTACTTTCTGTTCAGTTCGCTTCACTCTTTCTCTTATGCTTGTTCCCATTTGTAGAGCGCCCTCCCTTTGGTTGGGCTTTGGCATCTACATCGTGGATATCAATTCGGGGTAATTTTCGTGGCACAGCACGTGTTCTGCCATATTAATATTATCCTTGTTTCTTTCGCATATAGGCCTATACACCCCTGGGCATTATACTCTGTTCTATTTTCCTCTTGTGTATATTGGGCCGAAATGTTCTTTCTCATTCCTCATCTCTTCTCTCTTCCCTCAACCGCGCTACTTCTTTCTCCCTTCTCTTCTCTCTAACTACCTCGCTTTTCCAACCATACTCATATATATTCAACCCATCTATATGACCTCATTTCATGACCTGTCCCGCTTCCCATAAGTCCGCAACTCAATAGAGAGAGGAAGAGCATGTTTGTAAAGCTTTGCGTGCCAACTAACCAAGTCAACCCCGCTTCCTTTCTCTAATGGAACACAGCCAGCCAATAGCCAACCATATCCATCCGTGGTCGTTTCATGAGAACTCCCATCTCATTTTTTTCCCTCCCTACTACACATAGCACCCGGTATCTGAAGGACACGCACGATATGGTATGTTTCTCGCATTAAGGCTGTGATACTGTTTCAGCTATCAAAACTTCGATGGGTGCTGGGCCAGTGGGCCTTAGGAAAAAGAGAAGGGGGGGCGAGAACATAAAAATATATAGTTAAAAGGACCCGATATGTTCCTTATGTTGCTATGATATGATATTATTGGTTACGCTTCCCGTCGTTTCATATATGTGCCTATACTGCCAATTACCTAAGGTAGCTAAGAGGCGGCTATAGTGGACTTATAGGGATATATATGTGACCCACACTGTTAGAACAGACGTACAGTACCTCCTATAATAAGTAGTATGCCGCGAACTTACCAGGTATTTTACCAAATAGTCAGAATCGCGATGCGAATCCAAGGACTCTACGCCATGCGTGGAAGACGCTCCGCCAATCGAGCCAATCAGCCATTTAAAAGCAATTCATGTCATCTGGAGTGAGCGCATTCAGTTCTCCCGCTGACGCCAATGATACCTTGAATAAAGCTCCCTTTCTGATCCGAAAGGGGAAGGTGAAGATATGTAGAAGAAAGGGCATCTAGGCTTGATTGGATATGACTCGACTTTTTATATGATAGTACTTAGATTGCTAGGGTGCCCTTTTTCCCTTTCCTCGCGCTTGTGACAGATTGACGTAAGAGGAAATCAAGGTTACAGTAATAGACAACACATGTACCATAAGGAAGAGAAGAGAGAATCGCTTTGCAGATCAATAATAGAGAGGCAATTGATACTGGAGGAAAATATCCGACAGAGAACAGTGCGAGGAAAAAGGGAAAAATTGTGTTGGGGGGGAAGAAATTTTCGGGAGGCGACTGTTAGCATTAAATATGTTATTTCCAACCAGGATAGTACCACCCAGGCATTCGAAACAAAAAGTTTTTTCTCAGGACCGGAATGGAGGGAATAAGGAAGGAGAGAAG
Organism: Pseudotulostoma volvatum; assembly: GCA_019804575.2. Lineage (NCBI taxonomy): Eukaryota > Fungi > Ascomycota > Eurotiomycetes > Eurotiales > Elaphomycetaceae > Pseudotulostoma > Pseudotulostoma volvatum. The sequence continues at coordinate 16,553 of JAHQZX020003197.1, read as the reverse complement.
ACACATGTGAGAATAAAAGAGAAAGGAAAGAGCGTAAAGGAGGGCTTAGGCATGTCATGTCATCTCTGCTGTCGTCCTTTTGCTATGAAAGCGACAGTCCAAATATTGATTCCCCTTCGCCCCTTTTCTAGCTCGTATTTCGAGCACCTTTACCGCCTACACAGCCCTGAGCCGCTCTCTCCGTTCTCGGTTCTTGGTATCATAGATCCGGTGACATCGCGCCAGCACTTTTGGAAAAAATTGACGAGATGCATTCTAACCCACGACTCGCGCGGTCCCCAGGACATGTTTAAGCATCTCCATTGAGTTCATCAGGGGGGTGGGAGCTTGCCTCGCGCTGCATGCGCGCTTCGATCTCCCGCAACTGGCTTTCGCGAGCCAAGAGTTCCTGGCGCTTTTCGTTGATCTCGCGCTGTACTTTGAGTTCGATCTCACGAAGTTTTTCCTCCTCGCGACGGAGCTGCTCTTCCTTCAGGCGAACAGATTGAGTAGCCAGATCCTCGGGGTTCATGGATGAATCTTGGTTCCTAATATCCTGTCAGCCTGGGTTCTAACGCAATAAAAATAGAAGGCAGGCGCACTTCGTAGCTCCACCATCAACACTCTTGCTGAGCTTCTCGGTACGATAGTTTTCGTAGAGGAAATCATGGGTAATCTCCTTTAGGTCGGCAAGATGGCTGTGAAGGAGTGCACTGCGAATCGCTAGGAAATCGGAGTGTCTTGGGTTCTCAACCTCTACCACGCCCCACGGGTACTGCCTTGCTCTAACCTTCTTGGCACCAATTTCCAGATTGTCTTCTGAACCTACAATGGCAAATGGCATAAGTCCCCGCAACTCTGCGTTCTCCTCCACAGTATCCTCATCGTCCTCCTCGATATCATAAGGAAAGTTGTAGACGGGAATGCGGTAATGCTCAATATCCTCCATGACCAATTTCTTCGACTCTGCAAGCTCAGCAGGTGTGAGTGAGTCAGCCTTGCCGATGACAGGAATGACGTTGACACGAGGAGAGAGACGTTTCATCAGCTCGATGTCCAGCTCGCGTAGGCCGTGGCCGGTTGGTGTGATAAAATACAAGAGTGCATGTACGCGGTTGTCTCTAAAGCGTGGGTTACGCTTGATCCGGGACTCCTCCGCTAGAATGTCGTCATATTGACGTTCAAGGTATCCGACGATCTCCGAGAAGCTGCTGATACTTTAGCCCCGATATAAGATTTAAAATAAAAAAAAAAGACCGGCTATCTGAATCGTACCTTGCTTCGTTGTCGATCTGATCGCCAAATCCGGGGGTATCGACTATCGTTAGAGAGATGCGGGTGCCCTCCTCATCCAATTCTAGTTCTGCAGGTAGCAATGAGATCTCCCAATTGCGGAGTATTAGGTTAATGATCTGCATGACTTACCCACTGTGACAGGCTTGATCCGAACACCCTCTTCGATGTGCGCGTTGTCCGCATCATCTGCATCCTTGTGCTCGAGGACTTTTTTACCGCAGAGAGTGTTTACAAAGGTTGTCCGCCCTAAATCAACAGGATAATATGATCAATTATTGCGGCCCACCATGGCTAATGGCTTCGCTTGTTGCTCAGGACATACCAGTTCCAGAGGCTCCGCAAACCATCAAACAGAACTGGATTCCTTTCTTGACATTCTTCTTGCGACGGATCTAGACCCCGTAATAACCTAGTGTTAGTAAAAGAAAAATATGAAGCATAGAAAATCATCCAAGGCATGAAACCTGGATGAAGAATATCGAAAGAGAGGACATAAGCCTGGAAGGGGATATTCGGTATGATACGTACCGCGTTCAGGGGAGACGACATAGTGGGCGAAAAAAGAGTGTCTGGTTCAGAAATTGAGAAGAGAAGAGACGTGAGGATGTATGACGAGAATTGAAAGGAAGGGAAAGGAAGAGACCTCGAGCAGGAAAAAAAGTAGATGGCAATCGAGGCTCTCCTGAAGATCGGAGAGGAGAGGTTAATGGTGAGGTTGGAGTTTTTAGGGGGTGAGACCGTTGTGAAGCACGACTGCAGAAAGTCTGAAGGGACTGGTGCTTCTTTGGGTTTAGGTGGTTTCTGCCAGTCTCTTTTTGCATCTATTTTAGCACCTCTTAGTTTAGAACCTTTTTCCCCCCTTTCCTGCTTGCCGAGCTGCGCAGCCAACCGCTTTCTTAACCGCTTCCAGCCAATCACGTGGCATGACACAGACATCATCCAATACCAGTACTAGTACATTTAGGTACGGTACTCTATGATAGTTACTTGATAGTTACTTTAAGTTATTACTAAATGATGATCATCAATCACTCTTGAGTCTTATAATGAACGTCGGTTCTTTGGACGAAAGAGATAACGGAAAAGATAGGGGTTCGTTGTTAATATAGGGTAAAGGGCGTTGAGACAAGTCCGCAAGTCAAATACATAATCAGGGAATCCATCATCAATAATCAATAGTTAGTAATATAATAGGATAACTTATTACATATTACTAAGTTAAGGTACCAAGTCCATATCACATTCCTAGTCCTAGGTACATAGTACTAGTACATCCATGATACCTTGTTGATCTGTGATATGAGATGATACTCTCATCGTACTCATGACCTATGATATGTATGTAGTATTATAAATCTATGATAAGATCTCCACGTCGTCTTCCTTGCAATCTATATATGTATAATATATAACTATAATATAAGATAATACAGCAACCAAGGCCCCAAAGATCTTCCTCTGAACTGGTCCCGATCTGAAATCCTGCCTCATAGACAAGCAGTTTTCTTTCGTCTCACTGGCACTGCCTATCTGGGCTCCGCAACTGGTGAGAACCTCAAGTTGACTCACGCCCAGAAGGCATCCGAACATGTTCAGATGGCTTCATTCTTACTCCTGTAGTCTTGTCAGTGGAGAATTCCCCCCCCCCCCCACATCATTACCGATTCCCAGCAGCGGACTTTGTACAGCGACAATCCCCGATGCGATAGGAGAAACCATCTGAAGCATCATGAACACGAGACAGGTTATCGACACCTCCGAAGGTCCCGTATCGCTTTCGGCTGCTTTCAACCATGACGGCAGCTGCTTCTCTATCGGTTTGGATATGGGCTTCTGTGGTAGAGCTTCTCTTCTCCACTTCTCCACCCGCTTCTACTCCATTTCTCATTTACGAAGGCTGATGGGACTGGTGGGCTGGTATCGGCAGTCTTCAGCGCTGATCCTTGTGAGCTGAAGGTGTCCCGAGGTACCGTCATCCCTCGTGATACCTCTTCTTCCTTCTGACATGCCCTTCCCCTCGCCGAACTGACATTTTGGTTGATTTGGCGCAGATTTCAATGCGGGCATTGGAGCTGCGGAGATGCTGGGCCAATCGAACTACCTAGCGATTGTTGGTGGAGGGAAACAGCCCAAATTCCCACAAAATAAGGTATATCTTTCCTACCTTCCCCCCTAACCCCTTATGATAGCTAATATGGTTCAAAGTTGGTTATCTGGGATGACGCGAAGCAGAAAGTCGTTATCACCCTGGAGTTTCGCACTTCCGTCCTTCGAGCTCGGCTTTCAAAGTCACGCATCATAGTAGTGCTCCTTAATAGTATTCATATCTTCGCGTTCTCAAATCCTCCTCAGAAGCTCTCGGTTTTCGAGACTTCAGATAACCCACTCGGCTTGGCCTGCTTGGGGCAGAAGCTACTTGCTTTCCCAGGGAGATCATCGGGGCAGGTGCAGCTAGTAGAGCTAGAAACAGGGAATGTCAGCATTATTCCGGCACATAGCACTTCTCTGAGAGCCCTAGATCTAAGCCCGGATGGTGAAGTGCTGGTCACCGCAAGCGAAGCGGTAAAATCTCCTGGCCTCCACCCGACCATGGTCAATACTCATTATCATTTTAGGGAACGTTGATTCGGGTTTTTTCCACCAGCAACTGTGCCAAAATTTCAGAGTTACGACGGGGGGTTGATTACGCGATGATATTCTCGCTTGCTATCTCACCAAACAACACGCTACTGGCGGTCACGTCGGACAAGTCTACTCTACATATATTTGACCTCCCTCACCCGCGGATCGCTCCCCGGCGCAGCCAGTCGCCATCCTCGACATCAGAGGATGGAGCAAATCATAAGTGGGGCATTCTAGGGAAGATCCCCCTACTCCCTCGGGTATTTTCAGACGTCTATTCGTTTGCAAGCGCACACTTTGAAATTGGTGAAGATCATTCTTCAGCTACACCGTATATACCTCCTCTGGGAACGTCATTTGGACGACCATCGAAAGGCGTTATTGGGTGGCCCAATGACCGAACAATTCTCGTGATCGGAGCTGGGAGACAGCCACGATGGGAGAAATTTGCCCTTCACGAAGGAGAGGATGGGAAACGGTATTGTGTACGAGAAGGTTGGAAACGATATCTTGGAATCGGCTGAAAAAACGCTCTTGGCAAGACGATTTGTGGTTCATTCTTCCTATCTAATCAGTTCGACTCATGGAAGTGATACCCGCCCATACTCGACACAATTTCCTTTCATCCGCTGCCGAGAGTAGCTAGCCCAAGGAGGACACCACATAGTGGGCGCTGCATGCCAATGCAGTCAAATGAGACGGGATGATGAAATTTACCAATGTCGAGCGTCCAAGGGCGTGAACGCGAGGAGAGTGTGCCTGGGAAGTTAGCTCGAAACAGCGGCCGGTGGATCACTGGTTTGGAGTACAGGTATTATATCATGACAATATACATAAGGATAGTGAATCTAGCAGCAGTTTGGAACCGGTCATCTGTCTTGGTGTCTCCTTTGTTCCCTTTGTTCCCTTCTCTGATTGGGAGATGATTTTGTTCGTAACTGATTTCGGTATGATCTTCTGTCCCTAGGTAATGCCCTATCTCCGTGATACGCTTCGCGGGAACGAGATCGGTCTCTGTATACTTTTCTCCCCCGATAGACCTGAGAGGAAGACCTATCCCGATCGAATTGTGACCCTGGAGACGCACATACGTCTCTGTGAGATCGCTCTCGGGAACGGGACCCCTCCTCACACCCCCTTCGACGATGAGGGTGGCGGTGGTGACGACGGTGTTGACGAGCTCGTTCACTATCGTCCTCTCGTTTGCGTAACGTCCTTTTGCTGCTGCTCTTTAACTTCTCCTTTGCCTGAGCTACTTCTTCTTTCTTCTCTCGGATCAGATATTCTTTCATTGGATCCTCATCATCGTGGTCACGTATCAGTTCTTCGAGCTCTCTCTCCTCCTTAAGCACCAGCCGAGTCTGTTCTACTTCGTCATCGCTCTCCCTTGTTGCTCTTCGCATCTTCCGGCCATCATCGGGACTATAATTATCCCCATTTCTCTGGCGGCTTTCGACACCTGCACTTGTCGATGCAACAACGTTATCAACGCCTCCTTCATCTTCACGTCTATTGTATCTAACATGATCAACCCGTAGGACTCGACCCATGACTGTCGCGCCGCAGAGATTGTCCACGGCAAGATCGGTGCTGCGTTGATCCTCATACTTTAGAAATGCAAAGCCCCTACTCTTGCCCGTTTCCTTATCCCGAACTAGGTTGACGTGCACCGGTTCGCCGAACTGCGAGAAGAGGGTGATGATATCACCCTCGGAGAGGTTGTATGGGAGTCCTCCTATGTAGATGTAAGCCGTATCGCGATAGTCAGCGTGCCAGGAAGCTTCGGGAGGTCTGCGACATCAGCCATTTTTTTCCATATCAGCACTACCAAATAATCGTACGCATCGGTTGGACGTTAGATAGACTCACACAGCATTTTCGAGTTCGCGCTTGTTCAGCACTTGGATCTGACGTATGGAGTTCATTATACACGCAATAAATACTGTGAACGCTAGGAGCTATAGAATTCTTAAAGTACTATCATATGTACCGAGTTCAGTATGGATATTATTCCAAAGGAACATACCATATCATCTATGATCTTATCTCGGTTAGCAACCTAGAGACGGCGGAAGTGTGGCTTACGCCTGTTTGCGCCACAGCTAAGTGGCGCCACCTGCCTACGAGTTATCTGGTTATACTGTGAAAGTTACGCTCAAGAACAAACAAGTCGCCAGCGATGAGGCTATATATTGCTACTCAACGAACTAGTACACTCCATGAATATATGTACATACAAGCCGGATACCAGAAGTCATGAGACTTTTTGTCACCTGACCCACTAGGTACTTTGCTTAGTTTTAGACTTCATGATCAAAAATTCTTCTGCCCTCAAATCGCCAGTACGCTAGCTAATCTATCGCTGGGGTCCTGTCAACACATCAGTACTGTTCGACGGTATCTCGCCAAAGACTAGCTTTATACGTTTAAGCCACCCCCGGAAGTCATTCCTTAATCAAAATCGTAAGCAAGCTCGGGATAAATGGGCCAAGGAACGTCTTTCTTGGAGCCTTGATGATTGGCGTTGTACAATCTTTTCTTTCTGACGAGAGTACGCTTGAGCTTGGACTACATACTTTGACGACGTATGTGAAGCAAAAAAGGGGCGAGGCTTTCAAGCCTCAATGCCTCTTGCCCTCTTGCCTTCTTTCAAGTCGGGATATAACACGGTCGGCGTTTGGGGGTGTATAGATTATCCATACAAGGGAAAGTTGGTTATTCTGCCCACAAACACCAACATGAATAATAGCAAGGTCTATTGCGACAGGAGATTGAACGATCACGGGTACCCTATGTACGAACATGTCATGGGAAAGTATGGGGATGCCATCTGGCAAGGTGATGGCGCAAGAGACATCACACGTCAAAGATGGTACAAAGTTGGCGGAAATCGATGCTAATGACGCGCATGGAGTGGCCTGCCGTATGCAAAAGGCGCCATAGAATCAATTCGGCAGCCGAGCTATCTGAGATCATCCAACAGGAACGGGATACAATAGACATTAAAGTGACTCGGAAGATTATCCATGCCATGAGAGATAGGTGCTGGGCTGTCATCGCTGCAGAAATATGATGGTTTTAATATAGAATACTAGAGCTGTACATCCGAGAGTGGCTGAGCACGACAGAAGCGCCATTGATTTGATAATTCAGAAGAAGCGAATTCTTTTAGGTGCTCTCTCAACCTCTATAAACTCCAACCTTTACCCCTTTCCTTCATGTGAGAATATCTTTATTCAGCAGTATGGTCTTCCTTGCGGTCACTAGATTCTGGAGCGGTTGGGGGAGGAGGAACCAGTCACAAAGTCACAAAGAATAACTAGCACCGTTTTTGGTATCTAGAGCGTTGGTAGTTTCTGATTTAAGCCAGAGTAACTATTAATCCAGTGATACAGAATGGAGCATACCTGCTTCTACGTCCCAAAGAGCCACAAGTATTGCAAAACATCAAAGGGCCAAAGGTCGCCCGGGAGGCACTGGGCCTTTTCTCTCTCGCAAAGCGCCACAATCATAACAGAATCTACGACCGAATATATGGGGACATCTGACTCATCCGGAGGAAATAACACCGGGGAAGAGTAAAAAGATAGTACAAATTGGGGAGGCAGCTAAAAAGGGCATAAAACCGTCGCTTCCCCCGCTATATCCTACCAAAATCAGTTCCCTGAAGCTATCCACCAGTATTATACAGTTCGACCCAGGGCTAAAGCAATACGCTCTACATTAGAAGGCGTCATTACCAAGCCTGAGCCTAAGCCTAAGAAGCCCTACAGGTGTCTTCGCAGTCTAAGAAGACATTGTGGGAGAGGAAACGCTGCCATTGACATACCCCGAACAGGCGCAAGGGCGACATCCGCCGATTCTACAGTGAGTCAAAAGCAGGGGTGACTGAAGAGAAAATAGTGGCAGCTAGCACCAATTAGTAGGGAGGCTATCATAGGATTTGTAAATAACATCATCGTCCTTCGCCCATCGTCACATCAATGCATGCAGGATTGTTGAGTATGTGTGTTTTCATTTGTACACTATATAGTGGTTGATTATTAGTGTGTACAGAAGAACATAGAATGCAATGAGTAGAGGAAGCAAAGAAAGAATGAACATGCAAGCACAGGGCGGCACAGAATAATTCGATAAAACACTCTAGCTCTCATAATAATATGATAGGTTTATAGAAACTATTCTATCAAGAACCAAGAGTATGTATGACCCGGAACGAAGGATGAGAAAACAACGGACGGAATGATTTTGAAGTGGGCATGACTAACGAGTAACTATTCCAAACTGGGAGTCTTCCTAAAATCGACATAATAACAAAAAGAAGACTGACTTGGGAGGTTGCTGGAGATGCCCAGGTGGTCATGCATCTTGATATCCTCATCCTCGTCCCATCACGTGGTCCTAGGCTTCTAACGATCATATATGTATCAGATGCTGATACATGAGGTATGCCTACTGTACATAGACGGAAGGAGTCCAGTTTAACAATCATCGTTCTTGGGTCTTGATTGGTAGATTTGGAAGACACGCTTGTGATTTCGTAGCCTCCACCGATACGATATGAACACAATCACCAAGTTCCCAGCGTCCACAAAACTTGCAAATACATTCACTCCCCTGATCACATAGACGCAACTTTTGTCGATCGTACTCCGAATTTTGAGTACCTTTTTCCTAAAAGGTACTGGTTCACGTTCACGCTCGACAACATTCTACACCCTTATCCCGAACCCGATCATTCAAACGCCGCCTCATCGCTTCTGGATCAAATCCACGTCCAATACGTACCGAAGGCTCATAATTATATTCAGATCGAAGCTGGCTATGGTCCGAACGGCTCCAGGATGGTAGGAATCGGTCAACGAATATCAACATTGAGCCAAAACTCCGGCCCAACGTCCGGTGGCACCAACGGTAGTAGGCCGAGCAGCAAGGACGGCCCTAAAAAAAACCTCTGGTCCTCGATGCTAGATGGAGTTGCAAGTGGGAGACGACTACCAGAAAAGAACATGCTGGTATTAGGTTGGAGCGCCTCCCATCCAATCCATATCAATTCGTTGGTGGTCTCCGTAGTTGGGCTCTTTTCATCCTGACCGATCTCCGGCTAACTGCTTTTATCCAGGAGGGACCCCGGACAGTCAGAGGAAATTCCTCGATACTCTTTCATCAGATCCGTCCGATCCTAGATTGCCAAGCGAACGGAAAAAGGGAAGCGCTACCCCCATCGGTAACCAGTTTGCTTTAGGATACACATATCAGGATGTTCTCGACGCAGATCGAGAAGGTATGGTTTGCATCCTCATTTTACGCGCGGATCCGGCCATCGATATCTTCAAAACTCCGCCGATGGAACAAGACAGCGAGCTAACCAGAAACTTTCCATCAACCAAACTAGATACCCTCGCTCGCCTCTCCGTATATCTTCTTTCTGATCCCTCTCCGTCCTTTGCTCCACTCCTTAAACCTCTCTTGACACCAGCCTCTATCCCGGAAACTTTAATCGTTATCTTGCTGGATTGGTCAGACCCTTGGACCTGGGTCAGGCAGTTACGGGAATGGGTGCGATTGCTACGATCCGTCCTGGTCTCATTGGATGACGAAACCAAATTCGTCATGGAAGAGGTCATGACCGAATGGCGGGATCGGAAAAAGGGACTTGAAACATCCACGGGAACGGGGATGGCTAATTCAGGTGGGCCAGTGGCGATCCCATTAGGACCAGGCGAATGGGATGAGGCCTTAGGTATCCCGATGTGTGTCGTTTGTCAAGGGGTATGTATGGGACCCCCTCCTGAGTCCTGGTGATTCCCTCTTCTCAACTGATGTTCTTATATCCCGTCTAGGCCGATAAAATCGAGGGACTCGAGAGAGAACACGGCTGGCGAGAGGAAGAGTTCGATTTTATTCTGCAGTTTATGAGAACGATTCTCTTAAAACGTATGTGCTACAAAAGATGCTTCATATATCTACCGAATAACATCGGACCTTGCAGATGGCGCATCACTCATTTACACCACTCCGTTCCTCGCGAATTCTCTCCAGAGCTTAGTACATTCTTCCCTTGGTATACATTCACTCCTAAAGAGACAATCCCTCAGACACAATGTGATCGACAGAGACAAGATTCTAGTCCCTGCAAATTGGGATTCGTGGGGTAAGATCCGGATCATTCGGGAAGGCTTCGATATTGAAGGAGTTGGAAGTGCTTGGTCAATCGAAATTCAGGAATCATTAACACCACCAGCAAATGATCCTTCAGATGGCCCCACACCCAGAGGGGATGATACCAGCAGCGCTGTGGTGATATACGAGCAGACTATTCAAGATCCAAGGCGGGACTTGTCGGTTCGCAACGGAGGCCAGTCGAACGGAACCAAAATCGAAATCGATACGGAGGACATGCAAACATTCCTTGGTAAGCAGTTAGAAATTCTAGAACAATTCAAGCTCGAGGATGAAAAAGACCGCGCCGCAAGGAAGATTCCCAGGCAACCCCAAATGTCGCCAAATCTCGACGAGGGTGGACAAGTCAACGAGCACATCGGACCCGTGCAGTTCAACATGGGGGGCATTCAAGTAGACGCGGATGATATGCTAAGGAAAATAAAGGCAAGTCCGCGTCCGCAGACGGCATCCTGTGTTCGGCTTGAACGATATTGACTAATTTTGCACATAGGAGAGGGAGGCCATTCGAGTTGCGAAGAAGGAAAATACATCGACATCTGCTATGGATGAAAAGACTCAGCACCAAGCGCTAGCGGACTTCTTTGCTGGGCTCGTTAAGAAGCCTGGCAGTAGTCCCCGGGGCAGCGTCGCGCCGTGATTCAGTTGTATGTGTAGGATCTGTTTTCCTGTTTTTAATATGAAAAGCAGCCTACAATCAGGTCGATTAATGAAGATGAAGGGAAAAATCATGAAACAAAAAAATACGGAAATGTTAGGAAGCCGAGGAGGAATTCCTGCCCGAAGTGTCATCCTTTGCTGTGCCGTTTGTGTAGTATGATACCCTACCAGTAAGTTCGATTCTGACCAGAACAGAGATGTTTACGAGCTTTTTTATCTCCAAAGCCCATCCAACGCTCTCAAAAGGCACACAGAATGTCTCTTTGTCCGGTTGGTGCCAGAGAACATCACTGATGATATACCTATATATATGTATATATATACAATACATAAACATTCATGATGCATACCTACCTACTTAGTCAAGACTATTGATACAATCTATACGATATATGATCGGATTCGGACTCACCTTCTGATTTTGAGCTCCACTTTATTTTCTGATGATCAAATTCGATACGGTACCCGGGTATAGAGGAATTCTTTAAGTGCTATGCATAGCCAAATAAAAGGTATCAAGTACAACTTAACCACACGAGCAGTTGAGGAACAAATACGATCCAAGCGCGTAGTGGTTATGGGAGAGTTGTTTCGATTCCGTAGACAACGATATTTATGAATTACTTTTCTTTCCCTCTCCTTTCGATAGCTATTTAGGATTATGTAGAGCCCACCGTCCTGATTGATCTCTCTCTCTCTAACCGAATGGTGAAAATATAATATCTTCACCAGTTTTCCCATACTTCAGCTGGTAAAACGTCTCTCATGATCTTCCAATGCGCCAGCGCACTTTCGACATGATGGGCTTGGATAGTACCCATGTTTCCGGCATGGAGAAAGCGCTGGTCTTCGTGTCCGGTCGCGTCGAATACTTTCTTGTCGATCTCGTGTTTGGGTAAGAGATACAACTCACGAAATCGGCTTCCCAGGAAGTCCGCCTGCTGTGGTCGTCTGAATTGCAAGGGGGTTGCTGCGCTCTTTTTACAGAAAATTACCATGTTCGTGAGATCGGCGGTATCTGCTCCCTCGTTTGACTTTTCGTCGTCACGGAAAACGCGGCACGTGGGAAAGACCGTTGTGATAGTGCGGACAATTAGTCTTGTCGACGAAAGGGCAATATTTCCGGCGTAGTTCTGGATGAATGGTAAGCTTTCCCTTGAAGTGGTGTCATGAATTTCCTCTTTCGCAAGACGCGGAACGAACTATTGCAATGGCTCCATCTTCCTTAAGGAGCGATCCCAATCCCTTCATAAACTCAAGGGTGAAAAGATCGATTGGTTCAACTCCACCTGTGAATACATCGTGCACGATATAATCATACTTAATAGGTTCTGATTTTGCCGCCGCGTTCCGGACGAAGGTCGAAGCATTCTCGATAATGACAGTGTGATTTGAAGGTAAATGAAAATATTTTTTCGAAAATGCATATACTACTGGGTCAATTTCGATAACGGTGGTATCGATTCCATGGTGGATCAACGCTGCAGGGGCCGTCCCAATTCCAAGTCCACTGGCAAAAGTTAGCAGGAAGCTATTTGTCATGATTCCTATAGGATATTAACGTCATACATAACAAGGGCATTGCTGTGGTGATCAGTACGTGTAGGGCTATTATCCCCAGTTCTGATAAGCCTCACTGCCTCCAGCATAGTGAACACGGAGTAGATTGGGTCTTTTGCTACAGGATTGTAGTCAGATTCGGACTCAATCCATTCTCCGCCAAGAAGGCTATGATCAGATCTCATTGCCCTGAAGCTTGCATTTCCCTCCAATACTGATATATATCCAGTCACAGACTCTTGCCGGTCAATTAAGGTATAACCGTAGCCTCGGAGAGTGGAGTTCAAGATTGCTGTCGTATGGCTCCAAGGCATATGCACATTAAAGGCAGTGGAGATGATCAAAGACGGAGTGGCTAGAACCACCCATCTTGAGGGAAGAGTCAAAACGTATATAGCTGCAATCAAAAGCTGCAGAGCAGAACATGCCAAAAAGATGCTTGATCCAACAATTTTTGACAAAGCAAAGCCGGCCACGCTCTCCCATACGCCATAGAGGCAAAACAAACCGACGAAAGGCAGATGTTCGGATATGATGTCACGGCGGATCTTCAAATTCGATACTCGGAGGAACTTCACCGAAGCAGAAACTGAGAGCAAGACCAATGGGCAATAGGTCACTAGTTCAGTAACTAGGGGACCCATAGGATTTCCCAGCCGTGAACTCTGCCGGAATAAGAAGTATTGAATAGTTGGAATGAAGAATGCGAGCACCGGGAGAAACTTCGCATCGAGTTGGCCAACATAGCTGGGTAACCGATGTCTAAGAATATAACCACAGAATATTGCAGTGATCCCTACTTGGCGGTGATAGATATCCGGAGCAGTTGAACCATAAACAGGAGACAACGTGCGCCTCGAGACAGGCGAGTAGGTCGCAGCGAGAAGGGTCAAGATAACTGCCTTACCAACAGACACCAAATTGCTAACAGGGGATGCCGCTTTCTTTGGAGCTCCTTTCATCTGGGCGAGAACACTGCCCGCAGATTGTTTTGCTTTTCGAGGATTTCTAGGCATCCTCGATGGATCTTGCCGAGCATAGGCGCTAATCGCTACAATCTTCACAGCAATATCCGACGACGAATGTCACGAGTGTACCTAACTTGGCGGGGTGATTGTTGTAACTATTATCGCCACTCATGAGAGAATCGAGAATGGACATTGAGCATTGAGAATAATAAATATATCTTACTACTTACTCCATTCAGACGTAGCCACTACCAAGATCAAGAGGATAACCAAAGGAAAAGGAAACAAGCCAGAAGGAATTAATTCGGTCGATTTGGACCCATTCGATTCGACATATGTACGGTACAACTTTGAGTCCCGTATTGAATTTAATGAACAAGTCAAGTAGTTGCGCGGGTGAAATTTGAATCTTCTAGCGTGAGTTCCGTCGACTCTTCTCTCGGCCTTCCCCCTCTTCGCCACGGTTCATCCTTGAAAGTACAAGACTGCCATAAAAAAAAAAATTCAATAAATTCAATAAAACAAATCAAACCATGCCAGGCTTACCAATAGTCGGTTCTAGCGAACAGCGAGGAATAATGAATGTGCAAAATGCTTCTACACTTGAGGCGATGTCAATCGACCGCCCCCCAGTGAGGCCTCCAGCTTCCGTTAAGATTAAAAACCGTCGGAAACGGTATCTCGATTGCCATCCAGAGTACTTCTCCGCCGATCTTGAGCTGGCCGGTCCGCTTGCTTATTCCTTCCTTGTCTTGCCTGCACAAATCATTCTGGTCTCCGCACCCCGTTTCCCTAATCCTTTAAACTAATATGTGATACTTAGATCCATTGCTATATGATCGATTGATCCGTCGCTTTCAGACCCCCGCAGAGAGAGAAGCAGAGGGACGGGCCAAGAGGTTCTCTGGGGTCCTGCAAGCAGATCTCTCAAGATCGGAAGCTAAGATGGAAGCCTTGGCTCATCCAGATCCTAACGCCATGTTTAGCTACAAGCGTGGCCCTAATGGTGAGATTGTCGCAGAAGATAACGATGAAATTCCTACGGACAAGGAGGAGGGTCAGAAGCGCTGGCACTGGGAGATGGAAATGCGCTTCCTGAAAGGAGCTGATTATGATTTTGATTACAAGAGTGTGGATGAGAATGAGGAATATGATGACCGGAATGAGGAACAGGAGCGATATTTTGAAGAAGAGGAGCCTGAATGGGTCTTTGATGATGATGATGGAAGCGATCCGAAATCCAAGCTTAAGAGGGAGACTGGGATTCAGGACTTTTGAGATGTGCACTCTCTGGCTGCGTTCGATTGCGCAGAGAGCACATCGACGGAATCCCTCAGGCTCTCTCTCGCCTTTTCTGTACGGTTCGGATAATAAAGTCTTTCAATATCTTTATTGCCTCTATATGCGTATATGTGATGTACATGCATTCCCAATCTTATATTATCCTCGTCTTGACTGATTCTATGATATCGAAGTGTTCCCGGTGCACATCACAATGTGATGAGGCCAGCTATTCAGTAGTTGGGGTCTTTTGTGTGCAAATCAATCGTATCCCCATCCTGCATCTGCTCAAAGGACCTGAAACCGCTTCCGCATGGTTTTCGACAGATTCTAGGAAAGTGGCAGTACTAGCGGCAGCAGTAATAGAACCACACTATCGCTGCCCAGGGATAGAGAGTCTCAGGAACTTGGGGATAGGCTCTCGAGCATGGTTTCCTTTTTTGCGCTCTAAATGCTTTGTAACCTTGAAGGAAAGGCGTCATCAAATACAAATTGACCATTGACCATCTTTAGAAGGATGGTACACTGGTTTAGACATGCTTCTTTCCGAAGTGTAGTGGCAAGCAAATCTCAGTTCGCATGTCACTCGCTTTGATATCGTCCTAAAGGGATCACACCCGAGGAGATGCATGATCTACTGTTGTCAGCTAGCTTTAAAAAAGCAAACAGGGCTGCGAACAGTGGGCCCACTCAAAGGAGTGGCAGCAACTCCTAGAAACATCTGAGCAAGAAGGGGCGTTTAGAAGGATGCCGCATGCGCGATGCGCCCACAATTCGAAGAGTTTGCGAGGTCCTTTCAATGTTCCCAGGTCCTGAACGACACAATTTGAAGCAAGGAAAGAATTGAAAGCATATGGGAGAACTGACAGGGAACCTAAGATGGAAGGAGGATGGACAAGGTTCGTCGGAGTGTTTTCTATATTTCAAATGAATCAGGCCTCGACGTGCTCGGAACTTGTAATCGGATATGCCACTCGATATTCAGCACTCAATCAGAGACCGGTTTTTCGTAGGGGGCCTAGTCATGTTGATCACTGGAGATTGGATATCGATCCCCAATACTTTTCTCTTTGTGAATACTTATTATCAGCCCCGTACCTCACATTATTGAAGGAATGATTCTCTGTTCCGTCACCGGTATGTACTCTTAGCGTCACTGGAGGACTTACATGTAAACAAGAAAATTAGGAGCTTGATTATGTTGTATGTAGCATCCCGACCCTCCAGCGCTTCGTCTCGAGAAGGTCTACATACCTTGTCACCCCTTACAATGCATACCGAGAAAATCCTGCCGTAACTATTAGTACTAGTTCTTGGATATGACGGTGCCATTCTAAAAGGTATATACCTCAAAGTATGCATACATATGTGTGCATGTCCCCTACTTGTTTCTACTATGGTCCCAATTCATGTCGCACAGTACACGGCTGCACAGCATACATGCATTCTCCCCCTGTCAACACAGCCTCACAACCCGCGGCCTGTGTCATCATCAGCACAGGCTTGCGGTCTGCAGCTGGTGCATAAGAATCCTCTCCACCGAATCTCACCGGAACGCCAAGAAGTTCCTGAGTTCTTCGGTGTGATACCGCCGTTTGCTTCATCATATGTGGGTATATCTTTCCGATGTACTATTTAATAATCAATCTTTTCCTTCAACCTTGTGAAAGCGACTTTTAGGGGGCGGGGAGCTAGGATCGCCAGTGCGGTTTCCTTGGCTACATATATCTATCACGATTCTCCGGTACCGTACGCGTCAGCAACATAAAATGTATGGACTTCGACGGTCCGCCATGCCTTGGAACAAAACACTATACTCCAGGCTAAATAATGCGGTGTAAACTTCGTTCTTAGGTTCGGCCGACTAATAAAAGGATCGTGATTCGTGACCTGTTTAGGCGTTTCCATTCTCATCAGTAATTATTTAATATTATTATTATTATTATTTAATCAAGTTTAGAGTCCGCATGCAGCCTTCATGGCTATGGCAGACTGTACGACTCC